>QNGE01002689.1:0-24395 GCA_008508345.1 Paragonimus westermani
GACATTCGAGTTCTCAAACTCGAAGCATCTATTTCCCTTGGGAGATATAGCGGGTTTTTTGGAAAAAGTGCTTTCCCCATCACTTGCTCCTCTGTACCACTAATATTATGAGTACGGTTGTTAGTTGCTACGGAGCTATCGGAAAATGGATGGTAACCGTGACCCCTGGTTTAGTAGTTGTTTTACCTGTAAGCATTGGGATACAAATTGTGCGGTTTCACATGCGGAGCGTTGTTTCGTAGAATGTGGTTTCTTAAACCAGATTCTTGACGCTTGTAAAGTTCTTTTGTTTACTCTTTTATAGCAAATCCGAAATTCTGTGCTGTGGTAAACACCTTATATGTCTTACTGTTGATTTAGAGCATTGTTCAGGTGTTTTGAACTTGATGTCGGTATTTCCGACTACTCCATATAAAGGAGAGAAATTCCCTTGATAAGAAGTGGATGACCCCGCTCGCGCAGCCTCGTCATTTTCAGGGGCATTTAAGCTGTTTCTTTAAGTGTTCTGAGTAACTATGGATGCCTTAGGTCTGGGACCTTTCTAGTCAAGGCCTCGGTTAGCGGAGGGAGACGTTGAGGACTAAGGGATGTGTTCTTAGCAATAAGCGCGATTTTCGTTGCGGAAACTTGAACGCGCCTGGCGTCATCAAAGCTAGACGTGATTTGTTTCACGGTGTTCGCCCGGACCGGCGACGCAACGGCGTTTCCAGCTGTAACTTGCGGGTTCAGAGAACTCGTGGAGCAGTCGTGATCTACGGTCAGATCAATGAGATTTTTGACTGTTTTTTCTCGGCTCGCAATATTTTCCTGTGGAGTGGCGTCTTGTAACCGAACACTTTTATGGACTTTAAATTTGTGCCACGCCTGATTTCCTCGTCTTCTGACAAATTCGTTTGCTACAGGTTCGCTTGTAAACTGAAGCAACAATGGACAGCTCTTCTACTGTACTTTGTTGCAAAGTCTTGAACAGTAGCACTCCTGTTCTTCCAGGTTACTGGCTCTGAGTAAGATGCTTTTCACCGACAACAGAGGTTATCCGTCAGGTAAGTTTCGTCAGTCCAGCCTCTGATTCCCTTATTTTTTAGTCTGATCTACGAATACATTGGTGATGGAAACTGAACGTGGTATAGTGTTGCTTCTCTCGTGTGATTTGCTAAGATTTGCTGGTGAGATTGCGGTTTTAGCAATGGCCTCGATCTTCTCTGCAATAACAGGGGTGGGGCAGGTGTTGAGTGAACAATCTGAAGGTTTTACACATTTCTGCACCATAAACGTGCACCTTTTGCATATGGATGATCGTTTGACGACTGGCAATTTCTGGAAATTGGTTGACTTACCGAGCATTACTGTAACTTGCAGGCCAGACGCTTCCGTTCAGACCGTCCGTTGACCGGATTCGGGGCAATGTGGAGGCACCGGGAACTGCGTTCTCTCAAAGTAGGGGGTCAAACAAAAGTCCTGTAAAGGAAAACAACATGAACAAGCGTGAGCCAAGGGCCCAATGAGCCATGCACACAACTTACACAAGCGGAAGCTAAGACGGCACCGACAGCACAGCAGCACGCCTCGTTACACAAATCAAAAGCAATCCGTGCGCTATCGCTGGTTTCGGCTGTGCGTTACATTACTATATGATATTCAGACTTCATCAATGGGTTATGTTCAAAAGGTCTAGAAGCAAATAATTTGACAGAATACGACAAAAAATACGCAAATTTCAGTGATTTAATGGTAAATACGGGTTATGCACGCAATAATAACTGGCCTTTTTCGAACCATGTGCCAAACAATCATGAACTCAGCCTCTTTGGGGCCCCGGTGTTGTACCCCTAAAGAATATTGCAGACCGTAGGCTGTTATAAGCGCAGCTCCTCAGATCAAAATTATTGGGCCACTTGGGTGGAACCGATATGGATACATGTGACTTCTGTTCCGTCTCCCTTTATGCTGTTGACGGGTAGTAATCCGAGGTGGGTCTGTGTGTGTTCGGAGGAACCCAAGTGTTGCTGATTTCGCTGAAGCCTGTTGTGTTATTTTTGACACTGCCGTATTCTATCTGATTACTGTTTAAAAATGGCCCCACGTTTTATCACCTCCTTTAAAAATTCGCATTTACCTTCTTTGTACTCACATCAGCTAGTGCTATCGTATCCCTTAAGCCTAGTTAGTCTGCACCCTGCAGAATTCTGGATGCTGAAGCTAAATATCTCTTTTCTGTAACCCTTTTGGAATGCGTTTCAACTTTTATCGCTTCTGAATACGCGAACAGTCGTTTTGCTCTGACACAGCCAATAACCGTTTGTTTGAGTGAGCGGTTCCTAGCTCCCGACTATTTCGTGAGGGCAATAACTGATAAGTTTTTTTGTTCGACGTGACATATTTGGCCCTCTCGTACGCCATCCCAGTTAGTACCGCGTTGAAGCCGGTTTTTATGCTCGCCTTTCCATTAACTGTTTTGACTATACATTATTTTCTCTGTCGTTGGATATTGAGAGTCGCATTTATTTGATCATCAGGTTATGTGTAACTAAGTGTGGACTCAAGTCATTAGCGAACGATCCAACAGTAACGCTCCTTGACTTTGCTTCAGAAGACGATGACCGTGTTGGTAACATTCCCGTCTTACGCCTTGCTGACAACAGCCAGCGGATGTTACATCCCTGACTTGAGAGGAAGTGCTAGCCACGTACATAGCAGCCGGTCTAGCGGTCCCACAACAGAAGCAGACAGCAGCAGAAGCAGTTTATACCAATCTACTGATTTCTTACGGAGCTGTAGATATAATATACCCGCCTCAAGGCGTCCCGGCATGGCAGGGTGGGATGGGATGTGATGTATCATGACAGATTCGATCTCACTTTGACAGTCACACTTGTCCAGCTGATCCCAGAACGTGAACTACAGAACTGGCGAGAGTATCTAAGTAGCGCTGAGTGTTTCGGCAGCAAACTGTAGTGGATAACCCGAAGAGGATGCAAAGCATTTTTGTATAACAATAGAATAACAGAAAGAAGGGCTATATAGGGAGCACAGAAAAAAATTACAGAAAATCGGAGAGTGGAGAGAGGGAAAGATGATGAGAGCACTGAAGGTGCACATAACCATTCGTTCCGAACTGCCAATTATAATGATAATATTAATATATATTTCCCAACGCATATGTGAGAAGCACGCTTGGTTATGCGCGATCACTGTGGATATTTACAAACCATACAAAAACGAATAATCAAACAGTAGCACAAACGTGCAGTTTGTTGCAAGAATTATGTGGTCAAAGAGAAAACGACTGTAGTTTATGGAAATTTCACGCACGCAACAGAGAAACAGATAGTTCGCTCATTTCACATGTTTAGTCTCAAAAAATGGGATGTTGCATTAATTCACTGTTTAGAAGGTTGTGGGATGGGCGATTTTTCAAATATTTCAGGCTCACTGCGAGAGAATGTCCAACCACACCTTCGGAATATTTTGCTGTTAGGGAATAAAACTGGCGTCCGGAAATTGTCAAGATAGATCGGCTTTGGCGAGGCATGGCGGAAAATCCCGAAATCAAGCGAACGAATGGGTAGATTCCAACACAGCATTTCGTCGATTGCTCGAAAACGTCACAAAGTTGAACATCTCGTGAAACGTTCACCTTAGACGAAGTCCCGTGCGTCCATCCGTCGCAGAAAAATTTCCTCGCTCAATGGATAATATGGGAATCGGGAGGGAGAATGTAATTCTACACGTTAGATGAGAAAATGTGGGTTTATAACATTTACTATGACAGACAATATGTATGGGGAATTTTTGACAAAGAACTCGTTCGATATTATTATTTTTGCTATGATTATTGGAATATCTAACCCTATCTACTGTTTGTTGTGGTATTTTACTATGCACTCGAGATTTATTCGGGTAAACGGATGATTGAGTCGACGGTTTGGAAGGCCGCACGAAATGTGCGTGACAACTAAAGCTCACATGTCATCGTTCTGTTGGACTTATTATTAAGCGCCGAGTGCACACTTCATAGCAATTTGGGCATTGCATATATGTGAGTAAACACATGTCATTGAAATAATGTTCGGTGTCAAAGGGTTTGGTGAGCGCGCAATAGGCCAAGTGCTAAATGATCTTGTGAGTAAGCCATATAACAAACCGTTTCAAGCGGGCTGTTCACGACAGGCGTTAGACAGCAGATTGGTTGTCTATGTATTACGCNGATTCGAAATGTGTACGTGCGATAGGATGGGTATTGTGTGAGCCACAAACAAACCTCAACGCATAAGCTCATACTATTCAGTTTGTCCAACAGCCTGCCATGATCGACTTTATCGAACGCTCTCGTGTAACCTAAGAACACAACATCAACTGAGAGGCGCTCTTCGACAGCCTCCGTCCACAAGTCAGCAGCTACCGGTGGATCGGTCGTGCATGAGTAACCGTTTCTGAAACCGTATTGCTCCGGTGCCAACGGCAAATGAGCATTCGAATAGTCCCTCACAAGTCGTCTACTGCGTTCTCCACCAATTTCAACGTGCTTGGTAACAGGGCAATCGGCCTACAGTTACCGACTGTCGTTCTATCCCCGCCCTCGTAGGTGGGAGATGACGTCGTGCGTCCAAATGATGGGACTGCAACTGGTAAAATATTAGCATTGGAGCAAACGAGCAAACAGTTCAGCCAGCTTGAGTGGTGTTGTCTCATCGAGTCTTGCTGACTAACCAGCGCGTAGCATGGGAAAATTAACGCTTATTTTAATCAAGATGCTGTTGGTGGATGAGTCAGAAAGACGTGTGGTTTCGTCCCGGTTAGGTTGCTGAAGAGGGATGCATTGTGTGCATATAAGATTTACGTCATCTCGGAGTCAGAATTGGAGTAATGCAGGCCTCATGAAAGTCGATGTAACCGCAGTAGACCCGGCCAATGAAACCATATGCCCGAAGAGACTTTTAGAACACTCAGCGGGGATAAGCGGTGAGCCATCCTGTCTGTGTGTACGGTTCAGCCAAGAAGACGCGTGCAGGATGTGGAGTAGATATGTCCACATCTTTCGAGTGCGGTCTGAAATTGGGTCAAGCCGACAATGAAGAGTGGGTAATGGTGACACAATCTGTTAGGCAGAAGCTACCTGTGGGTGGTTACTTCCACCCCATGGCGCCAGCTTCGGTGATATCCAGCACATAGAGTTTGGTGGTTAACTTTGTGCCCGGTCAGAGCGGTCTGCGATCTACTCTCCACCCTATGGGCTGGGTGACATTACGGGCATGTCTCAATCCCTGCATGTGGTCGTGGAAATTGCGGGGCACGGACTCGGAGGTTAGTCCACTGGAGGTACACGCATACGGGGGATTGAAGACACCTCGAACAGCGGATAACATTTCGCTCGTGAGGAGTGGTACCCGCAATGGTGTACGGAATGAGGTGGAACTCATGTGTGCTGGGAGCAGACGGCGGTGACTACCTCATACTTGGCGTTCGCCTAGGTTCAGGTAAAGTTTGAACTCGATAAATTTCCAGCGGTCAGTGTGGGGCTTGTGAGTGAGCAGCGTTGCCACTCCCTTCCACTCCTCTAGTAATTTTACAAATAAACCACACTTTTGTTCATTTCGAGACCTTTTGAGGTTACAATATACGATCTGTCCGGTCTCCCTGACCGCCTACATGTAGTCACGTTTCTCTCTCAGACAAGAATCGTTGAGTACGGGCAGGGACGACCGTTACGAGAATGTACTCGATATCCCCTATCCAGCCAAGTATGACATGTCGGCTGGGGACGCCCGTCGTCGTGATGTTTTTGGAGCTCAAACGGTGTAAGTTCAATGTCCAGCTTGGTTAGATCGTACATAGGTTTGCGCTGTATCTGGTCATCCGCTTTTTTGGTACGGCCACGTCCTCTCGATTGCTGTGGCCTTACAGGGGATGAAATTATGTTTAGCAAACTCGGGACTGATGCTGTTTGGGCGTGTTTGTACCAGGTCGCAGAATTTGACAACTTTTGTCACAAACTATCCAATTTCTTGAACGTGCATCTCGCTTGATCCTGGCGTGCTGCAAAATTTTGAGCGGATGAAGTCTTCACTTCAGACAGAACTAGATTCAAATTCAGGTGGGACCGAAACCTCAAAAGTACCCTTGTGAATATTCTTACGGATAAACATCCACGAAACCAAAACGGGAGTTTGACATCCCCAGAGGAAACTGAGTCAGTCAGGCCTGTGCGCATAAATCTAGCTGCTACTCAACTGACTATCTCCGCCCCGCTGACACATCACTCATCAGTGTGCTGTTGACGTGAAAATAATGCGGCATAAACAACTCTGGAGAGGACAGTGTACAAGGCTGGATGGATTAAAGGTGTCTGGGCACGGCAATCGACGGAAATGTGCAAGAAAACAGATGATAACCAACTGGTATATGGCGTAGAGTAGCTGATTACTAGATGTGTGAACGAAAGTGGAATGTAACCCAAGAACATAAAGCCCGCGCTCATACTATTCAAATGATTGCTCAAACACCACTTCCTCTGGAAGGCTACTGTAATGTTCCTTGACGCGCCGACATGGATGGGATTCATCTTCCACGTGATCATACCTCAGTTTGTCAAATTTCGTGGTATTTTCACACGGAAACTGCAGGTGTGCCGGTATAAAGACCGCAGATAGGTCAGGACCAGTGAAACGAGTCAGTGAGAATCAGACAACGACGTAGTCGTTAGTAAAACAGCTAATAAATACAGGTACTATCAAGTCTTCACAGAATTGATGGGACTTTCATATTTCGCACTAGACAATAGTCTGCACGCTACCTCCTCACATGCTGAACACCACAGGTTCATCTGGCGCAGTGATTGACGTGGGGTCTCGTGAACACAAAAGGAGCTTATCCCCGTCGGCATTCAGAAGGCTCGACCTGCCGGTCACAGTACATGAATGCTTTTGTTGGCAGCGTGGCGCCATTGACTATTGGCTCCGAAGTCGCGAAAAATAATGAAACCGAGGTCCACCCTGTGAGTGATAATAGGGGGTTCCGTTTTCCCCCGTGTATACGCGGGTGTAACAGTAACCGTAGAACCAGTACGTAGGACCGCTCGTTTCCTACATATTAATGGTAGCCGACATTCTGTTGATCGTATCAAAGGCTGTCTCAGAACCACTTGCGGGGTCTCCAAACCTCTTGAGATATCCATGGTGTGCCACCTTTCGAGTTCGTCCGCGAAAATAGATGAAGCACTTCCAGGAGGTAAGGAATTTCACTGAAGTAAGGCGAGAAAAGGTGCCACAAAGCCGAACCTTGAGGCAACCAGCTGATGACTGCGATTCGAGAGGGAATCCAGTTTCTACACAAACACATCGCGGCCTGATTAGCAAAATGCAGATTTTTATCCTAAGGCCGTCCTAGCAAATTTAACGGAGGGTGGCGTCATGCACAAAATTTGCCAGGGCACATCGTCGAAGGCCCTATTAAAGTCAATGGAACATACTTCTACGGCATATTCTAGACCCACCGCCTCAACCCAGACCTCACTGATAAAAAAAATATTTGTGGGACAAGATCGTATACCTCTGAATCCATGTTGGACTGGGCTAAGGTGTCCAAAACCAATCAGGTGGACTTCAATCTCCTCCTCCACGATCCACTTCAGGAGTTTCACCAGGATGTCGGTCACGCTGAAAGGTCGGCAGTTAGCAGACGTCGCTCTCTCCTCCCTCTCAAATATAGAACAAGTGACCGCCTCAAAAACTTGATGAAAAAGACTGCGCTTTCAACAGACGTACAGAAGTACACAATGAGCGGACTACATGAAACCCACACAAAATCACAAAGTAGTTTGGTT
Organism: Paragonimus westermani; assembly: GCA_008508345.1. Lineage (NCBI taxonomy): Eukaryota > Metazoa > Platyhelminthes > Trematoda > Plagiorchiida > Troglotrematidae > Paragonimus > Paragonimus westermani. Next base: position 7,823 of record QNGE01002689.1, read on the forward strand.
CAGTGTCCATCCAGTCCAACGGCTTTCATAGTGAACTGCTCCCACAAATATCTCCACACTCACACACGTAGGGTTTTGCGCGATTATTGCGAACAATTACATGCGATACAAAACTAAATAATTGAACAGTACAACAAAGGTGAAACCTGCTAGCAAAAACGGTGTGATCCAAAAGGAAACGAATGTAGTTTACGAAACTTCGACGCACACAGCGGAAAAATAAACAGTTTGCTTGCTTCACAGATACACTTTGAAAAATGGGATGATTCATCACTTTACATTCCGTGCTGTTTGAATGGACAATACCGGAGGCACCGATACCCCGGAAATATTCAGCCTGAAAGAAACTCAACTGGTCACTAATCTCACCACTCACCATAGCGGGCTGAAACTTGCACTGCAACATTTTTCTATAAACTTACAACTATGTTACTGAGGTTACGCTAGTCGCGTTATTTCGGCAGTCATCCGTTCCGTGGTTGCCCTTAATGAGTTCATTTGCACATTGATACCATGAGCTACCTCTGAGGGAAAGTGGGCTATCGGCAGTAGACTTTTCATTGGTCAGTCCGATTAAACAGATGCCCGGTGACGAGGTTGATCATAACCTATGAGCACACAAACCGAAGCGTTGGCCCACATGCGATAATCATGGTCGAAGAAATATACATCGAACCTCATCCACCCTACTTCCCAGGAAGATTAATCTTAAAAATTTTGAGAGATCTCAAAGTCACTCAGAAAAGAACGAAGTTATTTCAGTGGAAGACAACTGTTAACGTCGTAATTAATTAACTGTGAGCTAAACAGTGAGACGAAAACACAATGGCGCCAACTGCAAATAGAGAATCGCTGAGGTAGTGTCTTTTAACCAGTCCGCTTTGGTCATCGGAGCTGCATACAAACACTGGTAGCTCTAGAGAAGGACGACTTCACACGTGTTTTGACCATTTCCAGTGGGTGTAAACTGACGGGTCAAGGGAAATTGAATGCCCTTCTGTACGCCACGAGGCGCCACCTTTTTTGACTTTTCAAAAAGGCGCCACCAATATTTTCAACCAATCAGAAAATCTTCAAAGTCGATACACACTCACACCTCTGATGAACAGTATTAGACACAAACACGCTGTTACAATTTAGAGCATTCAGAAAAGCTGAACGGATCTCTTGTAAATCATTTTTATTGATTTTACCTTCTAAGCCACGTCCTGCAAATAATTGATTCCAAAGTTAGGTTTCCTCACCACTGTCGTTGTGGATGATGGTTTGTGCACCATAACTGATTCAGCCGATGGGTCTTCGATGTTCCATTGTGAAGGTGCATGATGGAACTGAATAACTTAACGGAGTAAGCTCACAATTCCTTCTTTTTGCACTACCGTCCAGTTCACTGCCATCATCCGTGAACCTTGGTGGTTTGCTGGTAAGTGATTGGCAATTAGCAACAATCAACTTACATTAGACATTTATGGGGTAATCCCATGTTTATTGTGTCGTCGCTGGAAGGCCGGTTACCGGATGTGTACCGCACTTCCATTTCCCTGCCATGTTCAAATTCAACTGCAATGAAATATAGCTGTTTATTGTATGATAGCTTCACTAACTTGTGGTGACCCGTATGGTAACTGGTAACTTTGGGTCGTCTGTACTCGGCTGCAAGTGTTTCTGTGCACATCTCGGATACGCAGTTCCAGGCAGTCGTGGAAAAGCCGCATACACAATTATTTCTACTTATTCATACTCCCATCTTCGTCTTCACACGACTTTTTGTGGTGGTAATAGAGTGGTGCTTAAGAAGTCACGCTCCCAAAACGGTGAATACAAATCCTTACTCACCTCCATAATAAAAGCCACGAGGCATGCCAACAATCGCTGTATGCATTGATAGGAAGCAGTCTGCGTCGGCACATTTACCCACCCACGATTGAATGCGTAATTCGGCTCATTCCAAAACTACGCCAAATGGTCCAACGGATGCGCCAATCGACAAGCCCACACATATCGATCAGTCCCCACCACCCTGCAACCTCGAGCCTTGCACGGTGAGATTACAACATCTTGATTCATCATCTCGGTGACATTGAGAAGCAGCCATGCGTAAGTGGTGACATGCAGCCAATCACAATTCACCAGCGTAGTAACCCTGATTTCACGCTTTTATCCGCTTATTTTTCCGCCGATTGTTTTCATAGGGACTATTCAGGACCCAGCTAAAGGGTGGGCTGGTAGAACGCCACCGAACGCCTCTCCACGCTGCGGATTAAGAAACGAGCCACCACGTGGAGGCTAACCACGAAATACGAGAACCGGTCCGGACGAATGGACAGCCATGGAGAATGGGCAGCAGTACTGCCACAGCTTGGTGGATTCACGGTTGGCGGCGGGATCTCCCATTAAATGCCACATAATCTCTGGCAGTACTCACCATCATTATAGCAGCCATGAATCTGACCAGGAGGTACTGTGGATCAAAATGCCGCTCGCCTCAACGTTAGGTGGAGTATCCTTCGAGGTACCGTTACAAGGACGATTGGAACTCAGCAAGAGAAGACTAGGCAGGATTTCTAGAAGTGATGTAGATGCTGGTACAATACTGACCCCGGCAAATCGCTATCTCGGGTAGCGTTCCTAATGGGCGATATGAGTGATCACGAGGGCCCCAACCAGGTAGGCTGGGGTCTCACCCACTGTGCTTAGTGGAGCAGTCAAGGTCTTCATATTCCGTAATCACGTTTTTGTTTGATTACCACGCGGTTCCACTCAGCTGTTGGTTGTCTCATTGCATAACACTGGGGACGGCAAATGACCAGCTGACATGCAAAGCAAGCGACGTAAACACAACAGGGTGTGCGGTACGATTAGTTGAACAATTGATCGGGCATCCCAAGCGTCGGCGTATGGTTGTGCTGCCCACGTGATCGGTTCACCTAATGTGGCCAGAGTGGCGGAACCAACGATGGTCAAACACAGCCAGTCTGTTGAGATTTTCGTTGCGAACGGGCCACGTTTCCTATCCATGGAGCAAAACGGAACGCACGCAAGCACCGTATACTCTTCTCTACAGCGACGACCGTACGTCCTTTCGACGCCACAGATGACGCAGACCGGCACAGACAACTCGTGCCTTCGCTGATATCTCACGAATCATATTACAAACTGACGAGTGCTACCGAAGTACGTGAAAGTGCACACAGTCTCGAGCGGATTACCTGCAATGAAGGTAGTAGAGATAGGAATGTCCCCACTATTAAGGCAGCATTTTGCACTTTGAAGGTGCGAAGCGCGTTCCATACAAACCAACGCGGTCGTTCACCATGCTCAGCATGATGTGCATGTGTTTGCAGAAAGGCTAAGTAGGACACTGTCATCCGCATAATCGAGATTGGTCAACCTGGTGCCAGGAGGAGGCTCAACACCAAGCTTATTATACTGCTCAAGTGCACCCCCGAGAATGTCGCCCATGACAAAATCGATCGAGAAGACGGAAATCCAACGCCCTTGATGAACAACACCGGAAGTGATGAAGGCTCGGGATGGTTGTCCATGAACCCTTAATATGTTTGCAGAATGAGTTACAATGAGCTTGACAGGTTTGCATATTTCTATGGTACTCCGTTGTAAAGGAGACGGTTTTCGAGAACGCTAAGAGCAGCTGAATCGGAAATAGCCCTCAGGTTTAAAATGACCACGATCGTCGACTTCTTGTGAGAATGCCGATGTCCCGAGATCCGTCGCAAGGTGAGACTGTGACCAACGCACTTACGTTCAGACGGGAATTGTGCGTGTTCTTCTCGTGCATCAGCCGGTATTAGCAGCGAGAGCCTGTCCGAGTCAATTTTATACGCCGGTTGCTGAATTCTATTTCCATCCCAGCGAACAACAGCTCTGGGTTAAGATCGCCAAAAAGCCGGAACACCTAATGAAAATTTGTTGATCCACGAACTGAGAAAATTCATTCCCATCGTTTGCTTTCCCCATTTTTCCCACTAACCTGACACTTGTTCTCACTAACTCACCCACCCCATTTTGTTTGATTGAACTAATGTGTCATTACCTGGTGGCCGCGCGAGTAGCCATTCTTGTCCTGGTTTGCTGGTGTGTCAGTTCACACTTGACCTTGTTGTTCCTGTTGAGAAGTCATTGATCTTGCTGGACGAGACTATCGCCGCGAACGACTGAGGTTTGCCTTTTGTAATTATTGATGCATTTCGTTGATAGGACCGTAGAGATTGTTGGATCCAATCTTGTTCCCATTTTGGGGATCCGTTTTTCTTGGGCTACGCGTGACTCAACCATCGGGAGTGAATCTTTACATTCAAACACCGTTCACATGTTGATAATCTCATAGATCATTCTGCCTTGACGAAGTTTTTTCGCCTCCCTCTGTCGCAGAACTTTTCGCCGCACAGCGGATATTGTCGATAGTATTAAAAAGAACCCAATTACATGTTTGTGGAGAATTTCTCACCGAAGTCTCCGTGCGATATTTTTGCCTTTGCTCTTGTTATGGATATTTAGGATTCTGTCGACTAGTTGTCATGGAATTTTGCGACCTGATGGAGACTCACTCAGGCAACTGCAATATTGAGCGGACGATTTGGAAGGCCGCATGAAGTCTGCGTGTCATACGTATAGCTGATATAACGTAATTCTGTTGGATCTATTAGGATACGCCTATCATATTTTACAGTTATCTGGGTAATGCGTGCACATGAGTTAAAATATGAAGAAAATAATGTTAATTTTACAACGGTCTCGTGAGCATGCAGTGGATCAAATGCTATACGAGGGTGTGAGTAAGTAATTCAAAGAACCGTTACAAACAATCTGTTTCCGCGGGGAGTTGGACAGTGGGGACGGGTGTCTACGTTATATGCAGCTGATCGCTAAATGTTTCCCGGACTTCACCGGCAAATGTCGTCAGAGAATTCACAGTTTTAAGACGAACATCGTGTTTGGTAGCATAGGATAGCTGTCCAAATCCTTTTCGAAAAGCCGGAAGTTTATTCCAGATATAAGAGTATTTTGCAGTAAAGGGGCCTGCGCGTGTCGTTATCCGAAATAGCAGGGTCAGCTAGTTTGATGATGATGACATCCGAATGTATGACTGAAAAAACATCAGGTTCAAGTTCAGCCTGCGCAACTAAAGTGAGTCAACCGCAAGTTTGTGGTAGCGTTTCCTACAGATGAACGGAGAAGAATACCACAGCAGGCTTTTGGTAGATGATCGTTGAAAGTTTTCTAACACAATCATATCAAGCTTGCGTCTATGGCAGCAAGTGAGTCTGCGATACCCAAGTTGAGGCCATGCACACATTTTGTGAGGCGTTAGCTTTGCAGCCGCCAGACTGGATATATTTTTGACATAACCAACTGTTCTTTCGGTTTCTGCTGCCGGAAAACATAATTATTTTGGGGAACTGGAGGAGTTTGGATACCGTATTCCTGGATTTTCGACGGAAATGACGGCATCAATATTAAAACCGCTTAGTGGGACAGAACCTTTGGGTGGTCTAAAACCATAAGTTACCGTGTACAACTTGTACGCTAATGATATTATCAGACATGTTTTGCACCACAAATGCAATGACTTTGAATACTGTTGTATATTTTTCTGTTCCCTGGATGGAGCGGAAGGTTCCAGTGCTAAAGTGCTAAAATACTGGTCCTCCCCTGAGCACACCTTACCGAGATTAGAGTGAACAGGTTATCAAGCTCGATGAGCAAAAGCATCAAGGTACTTTGCCACCTAATGATGTTTCACGTATCTGGGGGAACGTTTTGAGTCTCCGAAAGCCGTGTAAGCTATATTTCTGTTATATCGTAATGTAGCAGCTCTGAGAAGCCGCAGAAAAACACCTCGATCCACCCTGTACATCTCATAGGTCGCAAACGGCGGTGCACCAACATATACCCTCCAAGCCCTCGTTTGAGCAACTTGTATAAGTGTTAGGCCGGTCCGTCTAACGGTCTTGTTGGGGGCAAGTCCACTTTATTCAGAAGTAGCTTTATTCAAGATATCTACGGAAAAAGTTCGTGATCATGAATTACATTTTTGGCGCCGCAGAGTAGTAAACCTAACTTTGACACACGTTTCCCTATGTCTCTGACCGGTGTATTCTAATTTTACTGCATCACTTCAGGTGGAATCTTTCAAAGCTGTTCAAATACTTTGTGTACGCAGACACCGGTCTGCTATTTTGCCATTGGTTTGAGAAAATCTTCATCATCGGTTAATGGTCGAGGTCTTCTGTGTTTTTCTGGGGTGTTCCTTTATTGTTACGCTTTGTGCTGCGCGTTCATGATTCACTTATTCGTGCACTGACCATTCTCCGTTGCCTCTGACCAGCGGGTCACCACAGGTTAAGAGTGTTATGTAAGGCGCAGAAACAAACATAATGCGATTGTGCGGCTTCTTCTAGTCAGTCTCCGTTGGGTTCTTCTCCATGATCAGGAACGGTCAGTGAGTTGCAGCAACCTTCATGGCACCAAAACCTGTCTATCACTCGTTAATAGAACAAAGTGGAGCATAGATCTTGTCCTCGGTAACACGGCATCGAAACGACGTATCGACGTGGTCGTTTAAGTCTCGTGTTTGTTGGCAAACCAAATAGCAAAAAAGTTGTTGGATTTTGCGAAAACGAAATCCAGTTTTAGGAGATTCTGATTAGCCATGAGTCTTGTTAGTCTGCCACCGGTCTGCTTCTGTGGTACTTTAGAATTAGAAGAAAGCGCACCACTTGCTAAACTTCTTGTTGCAGATAAACAACAGGGGGACTTCTAATACAGCCCTGGCACGCTGAAAAGTTTGGTTTGCATGCGCGGGCGAATTGGAAAACGTCGGACGAACGAGAAGCGGGACTTTTGTAAACAGCAACCGCTGTCAGCAGTCAGCATGACCATGCACAGCATTAACGCTTCGACAGTACCATCGGGAGAACTGAATGGATCGGTCTTTACCATATCAAGATGATCTCTGCTGTACGGATAAGCACTAGCTCTTCGTCCCTGAGGTATGTTATCACATCTGAACAATGTATGGTCTGTTAGAGGCAGATCACTGAGGTGTGTATCTGATGATAGACATGATTGGATGAAGGCAAGGACCTCCGGTTGCCGGTCATCAGCTAGAGTCTACATCTAATGCATCTTTTCCTTTCCACTGTCTCCGTTTACCGGGAATGTCGAGAGAAAGGTGGGACTAAGGTTTTAAGAACGTAAGCCAACAACACCGGATCTAGAAGAGCGGAAATGGCTCGTTGGCAAACCACCCGAAAACCCACGAGCTTCTGTCGATGTTCACCTGCCGTGGGTTTTGCCCTCATGTCAACAAGGACTTTATTTCAATAGAGTCGGTTGGAATGAGGCAAGGTTTTGTGGGCGCTTAACAGAGAGCACTTGAGTTTGGAGAATTGCGATAATGTTTTGGGTTTAGACGCACCAGAGCAAAGAGATATTAACAAAAGTTGTGGCACTCACGGATATCATAAACATAGCGTCCTCAGTGCCCCAGGTCTTCGTGCAAACAAGCCGATCAAGCTTAAAGCCATCACGGAAAAAGTAAAATCAAATTGCCAGGAGTGCAAAGGTATGGGGACTGTATACAGTCGCCAGCATCGGCGAAACTTTGTGGACAACAGTATCATATCACAAAATCGCAAATAGGGGGGCTATTGAACGGAGCTCCAGATGTTTCCAACACTACTGATGGACTAGCATGGTGGTCCGCCAGCATGAAAAATTAACTACGAAACCGCATTGAATTCTTTGAGCACATTGGAACAGATTGTATAGAGGCTATCCCCCAGCCTGAAAATCAAGTGGGCTGAGAAGACACAGCAGATCAGCTAGCAGGACGCAAGCTGATGTTTTCAGCGGCCAACAGAGTTTGTTAGCGCGAGGCAGGTTCTGACACGTTACAGAGAGTGGCTGTGTTACCCGTTGCAAGATCCATTCGAGCGCATCCAGAGAGCGAGTTTCAAAGAAGGAACTTGTATAAACTTCGGGGCTTCCAATCACAAGGCCGTATCTTGTGAATTTTGGCCCATGTGGACTCACACACGGCCTTGAAGGACGTAGTGGGCACATCAAACCTGATGCAAATGGCAAGCGGTAGAGCGCACAGAAGTCTGGCGCCTATTACTGTCACACAAGGCGTTGGATGGTCGAACATGACCTGTGTGGTGAAGACGGTCGACAAAGTCGGCATCACCTTCTGCTGTACAATCCCAGAAGTTGAATTACGCGAAAACCATCGGGCACTAGCGGTGGAGTTCGCACATGACTAGCTACAGTAGCAAGTGCGTACGAATTGGAATCATTCCAGCTCACGAAAACTCCGAGAGGTTTGGCCTGAACTCATGCTGTCCTTGACAGTCGTTCAGATACGACACTTGTGACACAAAAATTGTCAGCGGGAAATTAACTAATACAGCTTAGTCGTGCCTGACAAATACGATGTGTACGCTATATGAGTGAGCAACAAGCAGCCACATCTTGAATGACCTTCTCGTTATCATTTAACTCCAAAGTCAGTTTTGGTGCCCGTTTGATCTACAGAGCCGGTGGGGAAACTGAAATCCACAATTCACAGCACACAACGGTTGAGCGGCTGGCAACCAGAGTTTGGGGCGGAGGAGGCAGCAAAATGGGTGAATGGATGTTTTATTGCGATTGTATAAGCTATACCGGGGGATTATTTGTGTTCTTTAGAAAAGTTTTGTTTCAGCATTTTTCGGATGATAGTCGGTAACTGCATACTATCGGCTACAATTAATTATAGCGCGAAAGCGTGCCAGGACGAATGGGTTATTAGAGATTGGCATACAAACGTGAATAAATATGTGGAGTATAGAACACTTTTTACAACGTGAGTATTCTAACTACAATCCTGTGCAAGACCGTTGTACGGGATTTACCAATTTGCCCTCGCTTTTTATTCCGCAGCAACCTGGGTAATGAGCGCACAACAACACATAAGAATAGAATGGTGTTGAATTCCGTGGGTATGCAATAGGTTAAACGTTAAATGGGGTATGTGTAAATGACAATAACGCAACAAACCGTTTCAAGCAACGTCTTTTGGACGCAGCCGGATAGGGAGAACAGGTATGTGCGTTGCATGTAGCGACAGGACAAATTTTCCTCAGGCCACACTCGCAAAACGGCAGTTTCAGTTATCGGAGGGTGAAAACTTGTTTCACCACATATTCCATTTCCTTGGCTTGGTAACTGATGCAGAAACTAAAGTGGCTGAAATCTGTGCCATCGGCTCACATCTGTTTGTTTATCTTGAATGACCTTCTCGTTATCATTTAACTCCAAAGTCAGTTTTGGTGCCCGTTTGATCTACAGAGCCGGTGGGGAAACTGAAATCCACAATTCACAGCACACAACGGTTGAGCGGCTGGCAACCAGAGTTTGGGGCGGAGGAGGCAGCAAAATGGGTGAATGGATGTTTTATTGCGATTGTATAAGCTATACCGGGGGATTATTTGTGTTCTTTAGAAAAGTTTTGTTTCAGCATTTTTCGGATGATAGTCGGTAACTGCATACTATCGGCTACAATTAATTATAGCGCGAAAGCGTGCCAGGACGAATGGGTTATTAGAGATTGGCATACAAACGTGAATAAATATGTGGAGTATAGAACACTTTTTACAACGTGAGTATTCTAACTACAATCCTGTGCAAGACCGTTGTACGGGATTTACCAATTTGCCCTCGCTTTTTATTCCGCAGCAACCTGGGTAATGAGCGCACAACAACACATAAGAATAGAATGGTGTTGAATTCCGTGGGTATGCAATAGGTTAAACGTTAAATGGGGTATGTGTAAATGACAATAACGCAACAAACCGTTTCAAGCAACGTCTTTTGGACGCAGCCGGATAGGGAGAACAGGTATGTGCGTTGCATGTAGCGACAGGACAAATTTTCCTCAGGCCACACTCGCAAAACGGCAGTTTCAGTTATCGGAGGGTGAAAACTTGTTTCACCACATATTCCATTTCCTTGGCTTGGTAACTGATGCAGAAACTAAAGTGGCTGAAATCTATGCCATCGGCTCACATCTGTTTGTTTCAACTGGCAAATAATTGAGACCGACCTTGTCGTATGGAACTTTGAAAAATCGGTTTTTTAGCGCAACGTGCTCTCGACGGCATTTTGGTTCTCGTTTCTGTAAATTTTGTTTACGTATTACTGGGTCTTTTGGCTAATTGTCGTTCCTGTTATCTTCTTCCACGTGATTGCCGTTCGCGCTCTTACTTTTGAGGAACGCCGTCCGTCGGTGTTTCAACGTTGCACAAGGTAGTTTTGCAAGTGTAAGGGTTACACGAAGCCAGATCTTCAAGCTTGGTTGTGACAGTATGGCTGCTATCTTGATTGCTTTCGTGTGGCAAGGTTATCACGTGGATGCCGAAATAATATGTGTACATACCAGCGTGTGTATGTATGTATATCAGTAACTCAGGGTGCTGTTTTAGTTTCGGGATATGATGTATAATGCAGCTTCCAAAACTATGTTTGAGAATCAATAATGTCACACTTTCTCACACTTCTAGGAGTATCTTTTGAAGTAAACGGGGAATGTCGGCATACTTTACGTTTGTGGAACTAGGCGTAGGCTGGAAAAGGTTCTGTAGAGCGATAAGGCAAGTCGGCGTGGTTCCCCGGAAATCATCCGTTTTTATTAACATCCTACGAAGTTCAAAAGGCGTGAGCGTATGCGCAGGGTTCTGCGATATGTCTAGTAGGTTGATTCTAGCTAGTATTAACAATTCGTTTTCTGCGACAAGTGTTGCAGGTCACAATTTCATGTGGTCCGAAGAAATGTCTGTGAGCTCCTCCGGGTCGGAGCACAACCACTCCCTCAACCGTCTGGTTTATAAGTCCCATCCAACTAATCGCGGACTCATCGTCAGCGAAGTAAAAGACTGCAGGAGCCCGTTTGATTAGAGTATATCAACTACTGACATCAATCAATATGTGGCGGATGTTTACAGGAAGTTCATCACAACAAATGAGTTCAGAAACATTCGACGCAAGTTGAAGCCTGCAGTGTAAAGTAAGTTTTGTCGTGTGAGATTAGTGGTCTGACATTACAAAAACCCCAGGAAGTGCTCTCGGCGAGTAGTGCGGCAGGTGTCGTTCGCATCATGCAGGATGAAGGCAACAAATATGCCCATATCCGCTTTGCACAGCGAACGTATATTAAGCTATTATGACGTTTCCCGCATCTTGTGAATGTGGATGCCACCCAAGGGACAAGCATATCATGAAACATTTTCTCATGCTTCCAAAGAAATAACTCGTATCGGCTACTAGGTACGGAAGACATGAGACACGGTCGACGCGCAGTACACGTGTACATTGTTAGTGAGAAGTATGGTTTACCACGTACGCAGTTCACAATTTTTCGAGAACCGATGGGTGACAGCACCGTGGTAAAGACAGTTTTGGATGGATGGATGGATGAATGGATGGATAGAGCAGCCTGTGTGATGTTTGGCTGCGAAACCATGTCGAGTTAATCCCATGTATGTGGCGCTGTTCGTAAACTTGCGAGTGAATAAAATTTGTTTCATATGTTGGTTGCAAGGCGAGTCCTTTTCACAGTCGTCCTTTCCAGCCAAATGGCCAACGTAAACATTGGACAGCGAGTAAGCTGCGCCCTAACAACACACACCATAGGTTCAAACGTGACTTGTATATCATCGGCCAAATGGATAGGAAGCTTGTGAATCATTTGTCGTGTCATTGGCTTTACATTAAGTCCGAATGGGTCAATAATGCGCAAAGCAACGTTGTACATTCCGGCGATCGCACGGCTGTAGAAGGACAACGGGTGGTTAAAAAGTGAGCGCGCCCGGGAGCATTCCCTGACGTTGACATTGAAATAAGTGACAATTCACAGTCATTTGCTGGTGGGAGATTTTGAAATGCAATCTACCTGCAGATGTGATCATCGTGAAGTTCTTGATGTTCACCTGTTGGACTGACGAGAACGTTCCTTGCCGGATGACCATGTCCGTAAGTCATCTTACCCGAAAACATCTAAACGGACGAACCCCACAACTTCATCTTGACGATGTATCTGAGTGCAATGTAAGTGGTTCTGCAACAACCACCATCAACATTGCAGCTTTGTGTGCAACATGATGGCGACGATTTTGTCGTGGATAGCATGCACGGCAAATGTGAGTGTCAATTTTACCGCTCATTGTGGCTTCTTTGCACACACGTTCTGTCAGTGCTCCGGAAGCATTTCTACCTTTACAGCAAGGCGCTCTGTAGTGTTTAGCTCCGTTCACGAAGGTCGCGTTCTCATTCATGATCAGCGGCTCGTGTATTACGAATTGAGGATCCCAAGGTTGGTGGGCCCTCAGCTTAAGCCAACTTCATCCATCACTATGAAGCCTTGCAAAACTACATGACTGCAGCCGTCGCACGGTACTGACCCTTTCTAACCGCTTCGCTGCTTGCGCCAGCAAAACAGTAGGAGTGGCATCTACAAACAGTAGGCAACCGGAATGAGTATGGATGCATGAAACAGGATTACCACGTGGACACCACGATGTACCGGTTCCAATAGACAGCTATTGCTGTGATGACGACCAACTGGTTTTTAATTCTGAATGCATTCAAATAGCGGGAGTGAGTGCCCATTTTGTGGCAGGCGGCTCCAACCTCAGTCGCCTTGTAGGTGCAAGTATTTAATTGACAGTTTTTTCAGTTCCCTCTACTTCAGCCATCGTTTGCACCACCCCAGTGCCTACGAAAAAGAGGTCCCGCACAGCGCCCACAATGGGCGTCGACTTAGACCGGTTCACGGACATTGTACCGCTTGTACACAGGCCGAAGGTAGCGCGAGTCAGTCTAACCTGGAGCGACTGTCCGCCTGGTATAACTGGAGAAAATAAGATTCTTCACATATGTGTACACGGTTGTCCCGCATATATAGAAATTTTTAGCGAGGTGATGATGGATTCATTTAATACACGGCTCCAGTCATTGGAAAAAACACACAGAACGCAGTTAAATCGACGACTACATTCTGCGCTGAAAGAAGGCGGAGGTAGTGTGTACCATTTTTCACAGACTCCAGGTAGGTCATTCATTTCCATTTCATTACATATTCGGTCTCGGCGACTACACTCGCCCACCTATGTGTTTGGGTGTGGGGCGCCGTGTACCTTCACTCGTGGGCTAGGACAAATGAATGGAACAGCCATAAGTGTTTCAGCATAAGAAACAGTCTGCTTCCACCTGTAAGCTAAGAAAATTGCGCAGAACTCTCCCAAGCTTAGGAGTGGCGAGTGTTTCTGGATTCCGTTCGTTAAGCAGGTCACCTTGCCCGCAGCCCACCGTGCGTCATGCTTCCATGAAAAGTTTACAACCGTGGTAGCAGCCAATGGTTAAGCATGTCAAAAATAACTAGAAATTACCGCTGGTTTGCTTAGTTTTTGCGCATATTCCCGTTGCGATGTTTACTGGTGGATTTTATGTCTGTAGCCTTATAAAAGGCTTAGTTCCCGTGATTCAACGACTGTTCAATCGCCGGATCTATACTGACGTTTCCTGATGACTAAACTCAAATTTCAAGAAAGGCATGCTTTCCACGTACGTGATATCCTTCATTATCATATTCCACCATTAATTCCATGAAACAACATGAAATGTTGCTTTTCGTCATTTTTTATTTCATCGCTCTGCCACTGGACTGCCGCACATTCCTTGCTCACGCCTTCGGAAGATTAAAGAGAAACATTTCCAGTGGCGGAAACCTACGATTTGACGAATTGAAGCAAGTTATAAAATTATGACGACTCCAGTAACTCAGGGACCGTCTTTGTCTCAGAGATTACAGAGATGTTTCTCGTCTACCGATTACACACGACCGACTGGTGCGATCTGCGAGGCGGGAATTAGAATGCTCGCTAATATTATCAGGAATTCGAGTTCCACGCTTGATTCTGAATGGTCCGCTGAGTAGCCTAGGCCTGAGGGCGCCAAGAAACTATAGATACAGCCGCTGCCCACCAATGTTTTGCTTTGAGCTAAGTAGCAAATAAAGCTCGTTAGGAGGCCGTCTTTCCCCTTTCATGCTGGATCTGGCAACTTGCGTTCTGATTCCCCTGTCGTTTCCGGATATCGTTGCGTTCCGTTCGTGATCAGGATACTGCCCGCGGTACTTGTGTTCTTTCTTGCCGCGCTTTGGAGTCTGTAATATAATCCACTTACTACAAATAAAACAGCACCATCAGGTACTGATGCGGTAGATAATATCTGCATCATCCTATGTGGTTGGCGGCATCTGATTCGGATTAGCCTGTCACAGTGACCAAAGCCATAGGACACCTGCGCTTAACCGTCACCACAGTTGGCTTTTGCCGCAATATTTGCGGTTCCACCCACACACCACATATCCAGTGTAAACCCGAGGAAAGAAGACCGGGATGTGTGCCAGTGAGGCCCTTGCGTCAAACCGGCCAATTCTGATTAGTCAGTTGATTGGCAAACAGAGAAGGGAAACTCTCACCTCTCGGAAAGTAAACGGAGGGGACTGTAATGACGCGGTGAATCGCGTCGTTACAGATCTGCGAAGTGTGACACAAGAGACAATAAAGTATAGAAGTGCAGGTTAGCGCATCCCGCAGAAGCTAAGAATGGGAAACAGAATTCACATTGGAATACGAAAAATCAGACACTCTACTAATAATGCAGTACACCAACGAAGCTGAAGAAATGGATGACTATAAGATTGTAAGCACCAAATTTTCTGAAAACAAGAGCGGATCGACTGCTAAATGAGCAGGCTCTGACCCGATGAAGTCAGTAGCAGAAGCGGAGTGGACATACCGATATGATCCACCTGACTGTAACCTAATGCACTCGTCGCTTCTTCGCTGACGGTGTACTGTGAGTACGTTGGTGGTCTCTCGGACTCGAACGACCAGCGCGCTAGTGGCGGCATACATGGCGAGGCCATGTAGTCACATCACTGCGCCCAATGTCAACAATGGTCCCCTTGCGTTCCGCACAATTTTGTTCCCTGCCGTACAACAACTGCTCGTTGCACTTTCGGACGCCCGTCCGGATCGTAGTACTCCAGGCAGTCCGGTTCAACGCTAAGTCTTCCAGACATCTAAAATCAATGTTAAAACGTGAAAGACCTACCTGCACAACATCCTGGTGCCTCCGATTTGGACTAACAGCATTCCGCTTTCCTGTTTTCACTTGTCCATACAGCAGCGGCTTCGGGATACGGTCATCGCCCGTCAGACGGACGTCACCTAGTCAATGCAGCTGATGCAATATCTGCTTGGCGCAGTACTTTAGTGTTCATGAACATGTTCGACCAACAACTACCCAAGATACACCTCAGACACTGTACTTGGAGGCGGCTCAGATAGCTCGCGTTCCACTGATACAATGTCCACGTCCCACTGTTTTTAAGTGTACAAGTACCAGCTATACCAAAAGAAGGCTGAAAGAAAGACGTTCTTTCTTTGGTGCCCAATTCAAACTTGGATGCTGCCGAAGCAAGGGCTGTCGCAAGACGCCTCTGTTCTTCTTCACTTTCCGAGCAATTCGCTCTCACCTGTGAACAGAGGCATGCGCATAGTTGAGGTGATTAACCGGGTCGGGGCGCCGGAACGTTGAATATCCAACAGTCGCCCGTCCATCCGATACTCAGCTTCAATATCGTCCTCTCTAATGTTCTGAAAAGCAATTGTTGCCATGGCAGTCAAATATACGCTAAATAGGGCTGGGGCTAGAACACAACACTGCTTCACGCCGGTGACGATGTCAAAATCATCAGAGGTCGATTCCCACGATTGCATCTTCACCTTCATGCACACATGCAACAAATTAATCATATCGACGAACGTCAGACGCAACTGCGTCATATAGACGAAGAGAAACTCGCACTCGGTAGTGAGCAAAGATGTGCGAAACTAGTGCAACTGATGAGACGGAGAAATTCCATGAGGGACCCTGCTATAAGAACTATCACTCTCTAAAACAAAACGGTTGTTGACGACCCTGTGAGGATGTGCGAACTCTTCAACTCACATTTCGCTGCCTCGTTCAGCGTAGAAAGCACCCCATTACCTGCTGATATACCGTCAAAATCAGATAACGTTTTGAATAATGTTCTAATCGATGTTCGAAGTGTTTGTTCATAGTTAGCTAGCATTAGGCCCTCAACCCATCCTGGACCAGATGGTATCCCACCAATGGTCGTCAAGCCGGCAGGTGAGGATATACCCATCCTCCCACTCAGTTTGTTCAACCTATCACTTTTGTCCAGCACCTTCACCTCTCAGTGGAAAACCTCAATCATTATGCCTCGTCACAAGAGTGGTTCAAGGCAGGACGTTAGCAACTATCGTCCCATCGGCCACACATCAATCTGCTCGCGAATGTTTGAGAGTATAATAAAGGCGCACATAGTTGAATTTTTAGGACACAAAACCTTATAAACCCTTCAAAGCACGGTTTCCTTAGCAAACGCTCTTGTATGACATGTCAGCTGGAATTCTTGAACCATATATCGACGTCCGTC
>QNGE01002689.1:26846-57329 GCA_008508345.1 Paragonimus westermani
TGTGTTGTTGACGATCGGCGAAGCCCTGCATGCACTCGCCCTGTTTCCCCCATCAGTTGTCCTCAATTCCGCGGAGACGCTCGGTCAGTTGACATCGGATACTCCGGAGCCTAGCCTTCTTCGCTCCATTGGCCGGGTCCATTGTGGATGTGGCGAACGCGGCATGCTTCTCTCGTACCAATATGGAAATAGATACGTTGTTTCTTCAAACCAGTCCGCGCGTTTCTTGCACTTCACACCGATCGTCTCAGTGACTTCTGCCGTAATCTGCCTCTTCAGCCGGTGCCATATTCCCTCAGGGGAAGTGGATACAGAAGTGTTCTGAAGACGAGCGACGACTGCACGTTGAATGGCAGTCTTTGTCTCCCAATTCTCCAGCCGTCTGATATTCAGCTCCTGCCGTTGTTCCGAAGATCCACAATAACCAGGCTTACATACATGAATGAACAACTTGGTCCTGGCCAACCTATGATCCGTGCAACATTCATCTCTGCCCATCACTTGCGTGATGCACACCTCACGCATGTAGCGCTGCCGCACAACCGCATAGCCAAGCAAATGATGGTGTCCGCTTCATGACTGAGTCCACGTCGTGATTTCGCTGGCATCCAGCTGGAATCGAATGTACGTGATAGCCAGCTAGTGAGCAGTACTCAAGCACAGCGGACGATCACCATTCTCGTTGACTGAACCAGTGCCGTAGAATCCGGGACTCCAGGCCAAGCTACCAAGTTGCTCTCAACTCTAGCGTCCAAGTCGTCCTGAACAAACAGTCGGCCACTCAACGACGCCGACCGGATTGTGGCAGACATCTGATCATATAATCGGTCCCTTGTATCAACAGTGTAACACAAATTGGACCATAAACACTTACCTCGACCGGGTAGCAGGCGCGTCGACAGTATTCGAAGGCTGATGCCGTGCGGCTTGCCTATCATCAAAGCATTGATGTGATCAGCAACTGCAAATCAGATACCATGCTCCCCAGCACTGTCAGCCGGACAAACTATTCGGTAGAAGGTGTACCCAGCGCCTGCTTCCCACAACTTACCTTGATCTGCGAGCCTTGTGTCACACAAAAATACACACTCACAAAGGCGGACCAGGCAAACGCAAACATCAACTGGAGCCACACGGCTATCATTCACAAACACCACACAAAAACAGTCGAGGCACTGAACCAATCCGATAGGAATATGATGGTCGTAAAGTTCCAACAAATAATCATTCTAGGGGGTCGTCGGCAGGGAAACAGAATAAACAGTTCGGATATTGTTCAGGCGTATAAAGACAAGCACTGGTAGAGCACACGAACCCCAGCAGACCTGCACAGGACGTCAGAATCTGCGAACTATGAAAAATCTGAACGAAAATATAATCAACATCATCATTAACAACAGTATAAAACACAATGACGCAAGCTCAGGTAAACACGCCGCAAAACGTGCGGGCTTCACATGGGTGTAGTAAACAGCGATCGTATGATTTCTCTTAGGATCCAGGCTGCAACCGTATATTACTGCTCGTCTGTTTCGTAAGCATGCTTCTGTGTTTGCCTTCTATAAGAGATCTTGAGCGAAATCAGCGCCGCTTAATTCAGCCGCGTAACCAATTGCACGCAGCGAATGTTCGCTCCTCTTCTCACGAACCATCTATTCCGCCATTGTTCAGGGTCGTTTGACCTGGACCTTTTCGAGCGTTCTTTAACGCACTCGAAGTTTCCGCGCACCTCTCGTCTGGCGCGCTTTCTAGTACCGCCGAGTTGACTGGGGCTCACTTCACGCTCCTCTTCGTTCTTCTCTTGGTCACTGCTGTTGGTCCCAGATTAGGTTGAAACTAACCGCCTGTCATATATCTTAACACTGCTGGAAATATATGGTTCGTTTCCAAAATCTAACGCGTTCGTTTAGTTTGGCGACTGATGGGACTACATCTAGACTATTTTGCAAGAGAGGAATTTCAAATTGTTATTGAACGAGGGTGGACCGCATGCCCACTTGTCAGCTACACAGATTCAGCACACTCACTGATGAACAGCAATATGGCGCAGACAATCTGGACACATATACTCACAAGGTCAGAATGAGGAAGATTATCAAGTCGAAAAAAACACGGCTAACGGTCATCAAACAAAACGAACGCATCTAATTTTGTCCGGCTGCTCCCCTTGGACTAAACCGACAAGGTTGAACCTCCGACGACCGGCATCTAAATCAGCACAGCCCGCCGGATCAAAACAACATACATCCCCGACTACTATACGGAGGTATCGTAAACGGTCGGGTATCTATAAATGCACAGTGCCACAAGCAAGCAATCAAACCTGCAGCCATACCGAACTTCAAAAATTACATGCAGTGAAAACATTTTTATTTATTCGCCAGTTAAAACAAACAGATGTGAGCCGATGGCATAGATTTCAGCCACTTTAGTTTCTGCATCAGTTACCAAGCCAAGGAAATGGAATATGTGGTGAAACAAGTTTTCACCCTCCGATAACTGAAACTGCCGTTTTGCGAGTGTGGCCTGAGGAAAATTTGTCCTGTCGCTACATGCAACGCACATACCTGTTCTCCCTATCCGGCTGCGTCCAAAAGACGTTGCTTGAAACGGTTTGTTGCGTTATTGTCATTTACACATACCCCATTTAACGTTTAACCTATTGCATACCCACGGAATTCAACACCATTCTATTCTTATGTGTTGTTGTGCGCTCATTACCCAGGTTGCTGCGGAATAAAAAGCGAGGGCAAATTGGTAAATCCCGTACAACGGTCTTGCACAGGATTGTAGTTAGAATACTCACGTTGTAAAAAGTGTTCTATACTCCACATATTTATTCACGTTTGTATGCCAATCTCTAATAACCCATTCGTCCTGGCACGCTTTCGCGCTATAATTAATTGTAGCCGATAGTATGCAGTTACCGACTATCATCCGAAAAATGCTGAAACAAAACTTTTCTAAAGAACACAAATAATCCCCCGGTATAGCTTATACAATCGCAATAAAACATCCATTCACCCATTTTGCTGCCTCCTCCGCCCCAAACTCTGGTTGCCAGCCGCTCAACCGTTGTGTGCTGTGAATTGTGGATTTCAGTTTCCCCACCGGCTCTGTAGATCAAACGGGCACCAAAACTGACTTTGGAGTTAAATGATAACGAGAAGGTCATTCAAGATGTGGCTGCTTGTTGCCCACTTTTCACGAAATATCACGACAACTACTGGCGAACGTTGCATACTTCAAGTGCGTATGCAGGAATATTATCGCGTTAAGCTTTTGTCAAACAGCTACATACACATTATTATTTTTGGTGCATACGAGCACCCCACCTCTTCCGACTTACCCCGTAAACTTGAGCACTTCTTTTTCTCCTCCAGGCATCCTTCATGCGATGAATGGACGGTCAACTCTTCGTAATGACCGCACAAATTATGCGACTCTCAGCCTTTTATACATTACTGCGAAGTCGACTAGCTGCCGTCCTGGAGCCTGCTCAACTGTTTGTCAGATTCTGGCATTGCCCGCTCTCCTACATTTAAACCGGTTTATTTCTGCACTTTACCGTTAACATTTATATTGCATAATGGAGAAACCTCTTGACAGTGCACTTGGATTATAACATGCAAGCCGGCCGTTTTCACCTTTGAATGCCCGTGACACTTGCGAACCAACGTTGCGGAAAGATGAAGGCACGGAGTGCAGCGTTCTTCCGAACTGGAGGTTCCAACAATAGTCCCGTAGGAGAAAACAGCACGAACAAACGAGCCAAAGGCTCAGTAAATTGTGCGAACGAGTTACACAAACGAAAATTAAAGCGGCGCCAGCAATACAGGGGCGCGCTTCGTCACACCGCTGTAATAGGCAAGCCGGACGTTCTGGGTTCTTGTACCCGTCACACTCAAACCCACTTTGTGCAACGCGGAGACACCGGGAGACAGTGTTCCTCAGAAAAAAGGGTTCCAGCGATAGTCCTGCAAAGGAAGATAACAGAAACAAGCGTGAAGCAAAGGCCCACTAAGACATTTGCACGACTTACACGAACGAAAACCAAAATGGCGCCAACAAGACAACGGCGCGCTCTGTCACGCAGTTCAAATTCAATTTATACGCGCTCGCCGGTTGCGACTGCACGCCGGAGGACATATATTTCGTCGTGGCCTTGAACTATTTGAAACACCGGCCTACACATAAGCTCGCGCTGAATCCGTGAAACTCCCTAAATATTTCCTCCCAAAGTGCATGTGTCAAAGTTCTGTAAATAGTAATTATTTGCTTTCTGAACACGTCTCCCTTGCTGACGGATTTCCTGCCTGTATTACATAATTACCTATTGTTTTTCACCGCCTGTGCCCAGCTACGATGGCCGCGTTCACTCAAGCCTGTTTTCCATAGTTGCGTTGGATAATATTCATCATTATTGTACACCGTCTCTTGAGAAGCTGCTCACGCTCAACACTCAGAAGTGTCTGTTCAATGTGCCTTTTGCTAATGCAAGAGTGTATTTGGGAGGCGATGTACACAGGACGGATGGTTGCTCGATCACATCTTGCAAGGAAGCTACAAGCTCAAACTGCAACTTCTTCATGGTGCTCGTCCGCCCAACCTTGACGGTTTTATACATGGACAGCGGAAACAACTGGAGCTCTGCTTTAGCACAACTGCAGTTAGGTATGCCCTCAACTGCGCACAAATGAGTTTGTGATAAAAATGTAAAAATGGCTCTGAGGTGAATGAGAATGGATTTATTGGGCCGCATTCACATAAAATCTTCAACCAGGCTGGCTAAATCAGTCTTGATATATTCTTTCTCCCTCGATGTCTCGAAACACGTATGCGCCGGAAGGCTGCATATAGAACTAACCGGAATCTCGCTCGATCCTTTGCAACGTTACTTGCCTGAGACAGTCATGGGGAAAACGGCAGCTTTGAATTCCACCAACACTAACCTAAATTTCTTTCTCCTCGATTGCTTTCAGTAAAAGATTGTAAAGCGCAAACAGCGGGCTAAGAGTAAACCACAAATCACTGTTACCGATGTTAGCAACTGGAGACCAAGGTTTTGGTTCGTTCCCAAACTATCAACTCAGGCTTGTATGACTGTAGTGAAAGGCTGGGATGCCGCTTCTGTAGAATTCATTCCACCGGTTGAACCTCAGGCACAGGCACATACGCGTTGAGAAATATATATTATTATTAGTGCTGAGTTCATGGGAATTGCCCAAAAACTGTCTTCCAAGTTGCTTGCTCCAGTATCTACGGAACAGCCACGTGTGAAATTTTATCCCCAGAATTCGAAGCGGAAGATTGCTGGTTTGCCGGTCAAAGGGGAGTTTCTTTGGCTTGTCACATTAGTTTTTCGATCAGTAGACCCCAACCACCGCGTATCCAACAGACGGAGTCTAATTTTCCACGGGTGGAAACTTACAAACACCCTCCTTAAGGGTGGAATTTACCAGGGGCGCAGAGGCTGCAATCTGCCACATCAAGGATGTCGATCAAGCCCTCTTTAGGGTCATTCGTGCGTGCGCAAGCGATAATGTTCCGCCCGCGTCCATAAGGAAGGGCCGCCAGAACAACCCTGCAAAACAAACTGAGTCAAAACTCACAACTCTTTTTAATCCCAGGCCTTGTTTCTCAAGCCAGTCTTCAAACCATGCTTTCTCCCTTCTAGCAAAATCAAGCGTAGAAGTGACTTTTAAATACGTATATACGAACTGTATGAGACTGTTCAGTAAAACTTCGGAGACCAGAAGGTTAGTCCATGACGCTCGACGAAGACCTAACTCCCAGGCGACATCAGTGAGACTTAACTCAGTCTACCGGCGTGATCAGTTTATCCAGCTGACTCAGTTGGGGTGAGAATGAGTCCCTGCGATTTCCCTTTGACAGAATTTCCCAGCATCCACCTTCATCAGTTAATTTCAGCTGCCTGATGGATATGACGCTCTGTAGCTTTGTTTAACCTTGCGTGGTCAATACAGGCTCCAATTGGAGGCTATCTATTGGTATTTCTTAATGGGCACCTCCGAGGATGACGCTGGCCTCGTAAATCCGGAGAACTTCCTGGAACTAGAGCGCTTCACTCGTCTACTTAATACGATATCTCTAATACACTCAACTGAATTCAACATCATTTTCTTACCGGGATGGTGAAAGAAGGTTCTCGACTTCTATATCGATGTTAATATGACGAAGGGAATAAGCATGGCATATCAACGTTTCTGCGCTCCGTCGTTATGGTCAGATTCGTTCTCCGTTCACCAAGTCACCACTATTGAGAGCCAGTCGGAAGACAGAATGGTCATCAATTAGCCACTTGAACACAGTGAACAGTCTCTGATGATCTTTGGTCACCTCCGTTACAACCGGCAAGAAAAGTTCACAGTTTGTAGTATTAGTCAGGCTGATGTTAACGGCTTTTCATTCGCTCGAACACACCCATTAAAGTAATGGAAAGGATAAAGTTGCGAATAAGACTTGGTTTCTGTATTTGCCCATCAGGGTAAACACATAACTACGAGCATGAAAACAGTTGCCGGGGTGAGTCAAGAAAAAGGCTAGTAGGATTTATGTGGACGACATGTTTGTTAGCAGTTTTGCAATCATTGTTACAGGTCGTGGACTATCGGTTGTGGACGAGGGCAAACAATTGCCTCCACGGACTCATGAGCGCACAAATCAGCACTGCACAATACATTACTAATGTCTCCGGCGACCGTCAATACTTGGAATCTCACCACTTTTGGTCGGTTACTCGGCATTCTATAGGCAATCTGGAAGGTATCTTTCCTACTGACAGGATGATTGGAGTCGGACAAATGAGCAAACATCGTGCTGAAAACCATTTTACCCACACCACTGTTCAACCAGGCGGGATGATGTTCGCGCAGTCTGTCAGATAAACGCCTTGTAGTGTGACCAGTGCGTGATGCTATACACGAGCAAACAGATAAGTATACGCACCAGATAGTTGTGTAAACTGGAAGTTTGGCATCGAGTTGTGACATGATAACGGGTTTCGAAAAAAACTCATCCATAATCTGGCGGCAATGTAGGTTGTTTCGACTTACTTTCCGAGCTCTCTTGAGATAACTTCGGCCCTGGGATCTCTCTTGAAAAAAAGACTAATGAACGCAAGTTTTTGTTCACGGAGGGTGGCTTGAATCTCAACTCTACCGCCTATATCGCCTTCCAAATGTAGCTCACCGGGTAACAATTCTGCATGATCACTTCGTGTAGATGGCCCTGCTCAGCTCGTAAAGTGCAATGAGTTCAGGTCTTCCAGGTCTTATCCATCAGGCGTCGTACGAGGTTCTGTATCTGGCTTGGCGGAACGAAACTGTCAAAGTGAATGTACTGGTTACCCTAAGTCTGTTTTCTGCACACGTTTCATTGGAGTCGAGGGCAAAATCCAAAAACTTATTCGGCTGTTGTTGTCTGATGCCTCGGTTGCGAGCACCATTGCTGTCCGATTGCACAGCCCGGATTTCTGCACTCGTAAGTCCGTTCTGACGGTCATTCTGCCCTCGTCCACAATCAATAAAGCCCATGACCTGTAACAGTGATCGCGTAACCGTTAACGAACGCGCCGTCCATAAACCCTATTGGCCTCTTTCCTGATTCACCTCAGTAACTGTTTTCATGCTCTTAGTGATGGGTTTAGCTTGATGAGCAAACACAGAAAACAAATCTTGTTTGCTACCTTATTTAGGACAGCTTCTCCTTGATTTGGATTCTGCGAGCCAGAATGTGGACGATTTATTCGTAACACACAAACTGCGCACTTTCTTCTGTCATTGACCAATTCCGCATGGATTTCAACGTCTCTTCGATAACTGTTTCTATTTATTAGAAAACCACGGGCCTGTGAGGTACCCGGAAGACCAGGGTGGGTTTCACTTTGTTCAAACTGGATGCAGGTAGAAGGTCCGTAAACACGCTAATCTCGTGCAGGAAATTATCCCATCATATGTTCACAAGAACAAAGCCGCTTTCCTAGGCATATATGACGACCGGAAGTGATGAACCCTCGACTCTTCCTTTGCGACGGCCTGACTAAAAGACTTAGTTCAACCCCCCAGTTGTGGTCGAACAATTTGGAAAATACAAATTGGTAGTCTACAACGTTAATCCGCCAAACTGGCACCGCAACGTGTCGCTACAGAACTTATGACAACCACTAGTGACCGCTGTGTTCCATAGGTTAGATGTTGAGGTTATTTTATTCAAGGTTAATTCACACAGTGCAGTGGGTCTTCACAAGTTCCATTCCAGAGCTCTCGAAGAAGCAGCTGCCGGTCTGGCTGAACCCCTGCATAAACTTTTTACACGGACACTCCGCAGTGGTACTTATCCTAGTGTACGGAAAGTGATGATCCACACACTCATCTTTGAAGTGGATGATTGGCATCGCTGGTTAGATATCGGCCAATCACCCTCACTGGCATTCAGTGAGAGACAATGTAAGGCTTATCAACTCGTGCCATTGTCAGCCACTTCTTATCAAACCATTTTTTGTTCCACCCAACATGATTTCCCTTCCAAATTTCAATGCATGGCAAATTTACTTATATCCATGGGTAGTCTAACGGAGGCAGAAGTTAATGACTTCATCTCAGATGCTATCTGTGGATGCCTAAACCCTTTTTACCTTTGCCTACGTTGACCCCTTAGACACGAACTAGAAGGCTGTGTTATTCAAGGAGAGGTTCTTCGCTGGACTGTCTTTTACTCAACAAGAGTACTTTCACAGCTGAAACCGAACTAGACACCCCCGTCCTTCTCCAATTTCTACGGAAGTTCCTCTGGGGTCGATGAATGACCCTCCATTGTCTCTTATCTACTTCGGCGAACTTCCAGACAATATTTCCAGCAGCAAGCTTCTATGCGCTGGTGACCTAAACTTAAGCAATGCCACTGATCCCAGTACACTACAGATTGATCTTAAAGCGAGTAAACGCTAATCAGACAATCAATGTATCCTACTAAATGACAGTCAGTGGATACACATGCCACTCACTGGAGATTCTGGGAACGTCTTCTTGATTCATAGTGCGTTCAGCACAGTAGACATCATGAAAATCGATCTGAAGATCTGGGAATCTGGCTGACACCCAATTTACACTTCGCTTACCACCATTAGATGGCGGCAAGAAAGAGATTCGCTACTGTAACGCGCAACCGAAACTAGCTAGCGCGCACGAATTGAATTTGAGTTGTGTAACGGGGCGTGCTGCTGTGTTGTCAGTGCCGTTTTAGCCTTCATTTGTGTAAGTCGTGTGCATGGCTTATTGGGCCTTCGGCTCATGTTTGTTTGTATTGTTTCTCTTTTCAGAACTGTTGTTCAAACCCCTACCTCGGAAGAGCGCTGTCCCCTGGTGTGTCCACGTTGCCCGAAGGTTGGTCCCTGAAGTCACGGGCATCCAGAGTAGAGTCGGCTGGCCTGCATGTTACACCACTCTTAAGATGATTGAACGCATTGTCGTCCACGTGGACAAAAAGCGCTTCGATCGCTTTACGGGGCTTATGTGTGACCGCTCCCCCAGTATGAAAATCAGGTCGTGTATGCCGGTCAGAACAAGGACATACTCGCAGTTGAGCGTATCCAGCGTGCGGTTAGCATACTAGTCACGGGCTCAAGAAATGTTGCGTACGAGTCTCGAATTGAAATCCACTATCTTCATACACATGAATCCCGACGACTCCGCGATGAATTAATTTTCACACGCTTCTTTATAGTAGATCTGGCTGAACAGCCCTTCATCGTAGCGAATGATGACGGCCGGCAAGGACTTAACAGGAAACATTCCAAACTCCGTCATTGAACCTTCCTTAGGTGGCACTTCTTTTTTCCATGATTATTGACCATTAGGCAGCCTCTCTTCTTGGGTCGTTACCATCCCCGCCGTAAGTCAACTTAAGACACTGCTTTTCCTTGATTACACAACACTGTGCAGTGTGCAGTTACATGACATTATGCGAGTAATCTTACTCTGTTCTCGGTATTCATTGCAATCATCAACAACAGTGCTAGACCCTATCTTCAATGATCGCATTGCAGATAAATAGACACCCGCTTGACGCCGATTACAAAACTGAAAGGCTCCGGGTACCTCGAGTCTCTGCCTTAAACTCATTTGTCATTCGCTGATTAGATCAAGGCAGGTGATTTCGAATTTTTGATGGGTGAGGGAAACGGTTTCATCACCACGACTTGCTGATGTAAAGCGCTGTTACTATTGCAGAAGAATTCAGAAGCCTTCCCCTTACTTTTGCTGTACGAAATTTCTCGCCTGTGACTGCCGCATCTGTTGCGGCAACCTATCAATATCTTGTGGCACCACAGAAAATCACCGGACACCACGTCTTGTCGTTCACCTTGTTAGTCTTGTAAACCATGTTTTGCAGATTATTTAGGAAGCACGGGGCGCGCAACTGATCTGGATGCCGACGTTTGCCGGACATGTACGGCGGTAGTGGGGTATCGTAGAGAACTCACTGCACTTGCGATCGCGAGTTCTCTACAGACTATTGCTTAAGGGTCCAAGATTCACTCGCTCCGGCCCTCAGGTACCACTACGTGACTTGCCGACCGAGCATTTCTTAGGATAACATCACTCAGGACACAGACAGAGAATGCAATTCAGTCAGCTCTTCATCTTCTGCAGTGTGTATCCCCGGAACGTCAGAGCTGGTCGACACCTCCTCATCTACAACAAACCGGAACCATCCTAATTCTGTACTAGCCAATAAGCCAGACTCAGCAGAACACATTAGGCAGAATTAAGGCAAGTGCATTTTGACTGTGTCTCAGCGGGCTTGGGCACGAACCAGGAAAGCACTAGGCCACTATTAGGTTGTCTTGATCACAAAACCGTCCTCAACAAAAGGAAGAGGATGATCATTTGCACTGACGATCTCCACGATCCACCCAATCTAGACGTGTGAGATGGCCCAACATTTCTCAAGCTGCATAGGTCTCGCTAGGAAGGACGCCCTCGGCCAATATGTGTCACGTCTGGCTGGACAGAGAACACTGAGAGGTCCTCTTACCAGTATCGTCTCTGTCTAGATTCAACTATTCGTGCTTTAGAGCGAGACTCGACCTCCCTTGAGCGGTCAGGTGAAATCGGTTAACCGTATATCGCAGTCGCGGAAATTCCCGGTGAGATCGAGCGTAAAGTCTAGTTATACACGGTGTAGAGGAGCTGAAGGATGCGGATGCGTTGCTCACACAAAAGCACGACAATGACCAGTGGAAGTTTATTCGAGCCAGACTAAACTCAGGCGTAGGTGAACGCGGAGAGCGGCCTGTTCAACGTCTCAAGCAAACAGCAAACTCGAGCTTCATCAAAGCCCCTAGAATGATGCGAAACGGTCTCCCCCCGAACTATATGTTGCCCACTGCGCTTCAGAGGTGATGTATGATGAGAAACAACTTCCCACCTGAGCCCCGAATTCACGCAGATATACCGAGATCCGGGCAAGGAACGCCCGTTACAGGTACACTTACAACTGCTACAATATGGTGAAGATGGCCACAAAACCATAGATCACCAGTAGCCCACCACTTTCCGAGCAGCCAAAAATCAGCACAGTCGATCTTGAAAGGTTCGGCCTGGTCCAGGCAGTTCCCGTTGCATAACTGGTGGCAGTCACTACCCCAGATGAAGGTACGCAGGTACACAGAGACCGTCGTGGTTGCCTTATCGCCCGTAGTGTTCGGTCTGGTCAGCGGGAGGGACGCGTGGCAGTTTACGTTAGTGCTGAATTACGCACAACACTAAGAAGAGACCCGGCTGTGTTTTCAGTTGATGAGTCCCTATAGATTGATGTCAGGTTATCCCACTGATCACACTTCACTGTCGGTGTCATCTATCGCGCCTCATCCGCAGCGCCAGAAGGGGACGAAAGGATGCACACCATCATTAAGCGGGTCACGACAGCCCTTAGATGTAAGGCCATTGTCCTAGGTGACTTCAACCTTCCGTATACGCGTCGTTCCAGCTGCCTAACCCCCGGCACTGCAGCCACTGAGGTCCACAAACCCGTGTAGCAAGTGAGACCCACAGGGCACTTGAGCCAAACCACGAGGTGAAGAGAACATCACATGCTATCCCGACTATATAAGGTGTTATCTGTCACACCCAAAGTAGTGCATAAAAGTTGGTGTGCTATTTGGTGTAGGTGAATACGTTACGTTCGGCTCCCGCCTAACATGTGACGTCACGATGACCCGCCCTGCAGTGCCGGTTCGACATGACTTCGGAAACACTAACTTTTGGAAGATGCGGGAGCACTTAAGTGAAGTAACCACCAGTCGAGTGTAGTACGGTAGATGAACATCTGCAGCATGTTACGTTACATCCGAACATCATGGTTGACAGTTCATCCCCAATCTACAGTTCACGTCCCACCTGCAAGCCGCCTCGACCTACACCATCACCCAAGCGTCAAATGAGAAGAATCCATGACTTTCACAAAAGAGTGCCTCACACCTGGCATACTTACGCCGTCGTAATCAGCAGCCGTAAGCAGCGATCGCACGATACACAAAGCATCACTTGCCGCATCCATCGGTGACTGCCTCAAAAGAACCATCGGGCATATGGCTTCGTTGACCAGGTCGAAACTTGTTATGTCATTTCCTGTGGGACCTTCAGGATTCTAAACATAATTCTCAGACGGCAGAGGTAGTACTTTCTCAGTAGGTATCCGCCTTCAGTAGTTCCAAAGAGAAGAAACCATGTGCCCCCGTTTTCTATCCTAATTGCCTTTGGGATTTATTCTTCAACTTCACCCCGGCTAAATGACATGCTAATTTACCCCTGCTACGCGCTGATAAGTCAGCAAGGCTTGATGAGACACCACCACTCAAACTGAAACAGTGCGCAGGTGAGCTGGCTAAACTTTTGCCCGTTTGCTCCAATGCTAATATTTTACCAGTTGCAGTCCCATCATTTGGACGCACGACGTCATCTCCCACCTACGAGGGCGGGGATAGAACGACAGTCGGTAACTGTAGGCCGATTGCCCTGTTACCAAGCACGTTGAAATTGGTGGAGAACGCAGTAGACGACTTGTGAGGGACTATTCGAATGCTCATTTGCCGTTGGCACCGGAGCAATACGGTTTCAGAAACGGTTACTCATGCACGACCGATCCACCGGTAGCTGCTGACTTGTGGACGGAGGCTGTCGAAGAGCGCCTCTCAGTTGATGTTGTGTTCTTAGGTTACACGAGAGCGTTCGATAAAGTCGATCATGGCAGGCTGTTGGACAAACTGAATAGTATGAGCTTATGCGTTGAGGTTTGTTTGTGGCTCACACAATACCCATCCTATCGCACGTACACATTTCGAATCATGGACGCACGACGTCATCTCCCACCTACGAGGGCGGGGATAGAACGACAGTCGGTAACTGTAGGCCGATTGCCCTGTTACCAAGCACGTTGAAATTGGTGAAGAACGCAGTAGACGACTTGTGAGGGACTATTCGAATGCTCATTTGCCGTTGGCACCGGAGCAATACGGTTTCAGAAACGGTTACTCATGCACGACCGATCCACCGGTAGCTGCTGACTTGTGGACGGAGGCTGTCGAAGAGCGCCTCTCAGTTGATGTTGTGTTCTTAGGTTACACGAGAGCGTTCGATAAAGTCGATCATGGCAGGCTGTTGGACAAACTGAATAGTATGAGCTTATGCGTTGAGGTTTGTTTGTGGCTCACACAATACCCATCCTATCGCACGTACACATTTCGAATCAATGGTGAGCTTTCTAGGCAATTCAACACAACAACCGGTGTTCCACCGGGCCCTATACCGGGTTTTCTGTCATTCTTAATATACGTTAATGCACAGTAGGGTTCTCGGGAGTTTCACAATCAATACCTTTTCATGCATCTGTGGCACACTGGTAAGGCCACTACTGGAAGTTAACATTCGGATGTATGCACCCGACTGAGAGCAAGAGGTGACTGCCGCTAGGGTTATCCAGATGGTGGTCACTAGGAAGGTTAGGGGCCTATTTTGATCGTTCCCTGAGGGCTGTTTGCGAAATTGGAGCAATTTCCCCCAGTTTGCAGGCCGTCTGAGAGACAATCTGAAACTGGCGTGCACCATCCCATTGCCCCCGAAAAACTCGAACAAATATCTCTTCGACATACCGATACAGTGAGTCTAAGGGGCAATAATTACAGTTTCTATAACACGTGGTCGATACTTACGTAGACGGCATAATTTTGCTCTCTATGTCCAATTGACAAAGGGCGCACTACCTGCAAAGATTGTCCCGACACCTTCAACCGATACGTTTAAGAATCAGGCAGATGTGTGGGTTATCTCAAGTCGACCGTTGACATTCAGGCGTATGTGATCCTGTATGCCCTCGTTGTTGCCACTCAACTTCTCCCTCGTCTTTTCCTCCTTTTATTACTTTCTTCCCTATCCTTATAGTCTTATCTTCCATTATTCCATTGCTATGCAACAAGACCGTGAGGCCACCCTATGTGCTGGGCACTTGCTGGCCTCCATAACACTCAACACACCTCACATACTCTCACCATTCCATCAGTTCACGTGCTCGGAGCAACCTACAACAAACTGACTGTTAAAGTGAGATCGAACCAGCTGTTAAACCACATATTCTATGCTAATGCATCCTACCGCAACACCTAGGGGCGAAGATAGTATACAAATATTATACTTCCGAATCCGTAAAAAACAGTTAAACTAGTGAATCTTTGAATTAGATTGTCCTTGAGTGATGCGCGGAAACTGACAATTGCCAGGGTCACTTCTGGGAGCGCATTTCCTTTCGTACCCGCAAAAGGAAGTTGGTATGGAATAATAATACACCGAATGAATGAACTTGAAGCGCAATTCTGGGCAACCGCTTATCCAGATGATTTGGAGAAAACCACATATCGATATATTTATATAAATACATTTATAAGCACATATATAAGGGTATGCAGATGTATGTATATATCTATATGTGTGTGCATAAATATATATATATGATTATGCATATATAAACATATATATTTGTATATATATTTGCAGGTGTATATATTTGTATATACAAATGTACACGTGTATACCTATATACATATATATAATTATATATACTTATGTGCACATATATATACATATACATAAATTTATATACGTATATGTAGTCACACATGTTTATATATACACACGCATTTTTGTGTATGTATACAGATAGCTACATATATGTGTTTATTTATATTTAGCCATATATATCTAACTAGGTCTATATATAAATTAATAAATAAAAATATGTTGTATTAATGTAAAAATAATATATACATATTTATATATATGTATATGCATAGTTATATATAGGTTCACATGCGTACATACATATATCTATAAATGCACCCATGTAAATGTGTGTATATATATAGATGTATACATGCATAGATCTATATGTTGATGTCTATATACATGTATATATGTGTATATGGACATCTCACTTGACTAACGGCAGTAAACACAGCAAATCGGTTCGAAAATAAACGCGCACTGCTAGCTGTCTGGTATACCCACGGAGGAACCACTGAAGGAAGACTCAGTGAACCTCACTTGACTAACAGCAATAACCACTGCAAAATGAAAACATGAGCATAGCTTGTGAAACCATGTCGTGGGTGGCCCTGAGTAGGGCCGTTGGTTCTTTCACATGACGCTTGAGAGAGCCGTTTCTTCTTAATCCTGCTGGATGGCCAAGTTGTGCTGTCCACGTTGTCATATACAAAGTAGGTGTAGACTGGTTCAAACTCGTTGTAGTTGGCACAGTAATGGTGGTACCAACCTGAACATTGACTGCACTGTACCCAGTGCACGGTGTCTTCGTCCAATTCCACAGGATCCTCCTTGTGGAAGCAAATCTGGCAAACGTTTAAATCTACAGGCTTTGAGGCACGCTGCTTTCAAAAGTCGCCCTGACTTCCATGTTGAACTGCCTTAGCGTACCCTTAGCAACTCGTCTAATACGAGCTTTCTGCATTGAATCCCCGATTACGTAAATCTCCGGCATATCCTGGGCAATCGCACGACATTCAAGTTTAGGCTTCCTGCGCGAGTTAGAGACAAACGGTTGTTCTATTGAAGCTGTGAGCATCAGACTTAACTCATCAGACATTCATGCAATTTTACTTGTGAACGGCATCTGTGTAGCACACCTTGTGGCATGCGTCGTGAGAAAGGTGCTGTAGATAGAGATATTTAAATTAACTACAAAGCTTTTCCTGACCAACGGAACCCGTCTTCTACTAGCCCCTCTGGGGTCAAAAGAGAATGATTCATACC
Source organism: Paragonimus westermani (assembly GCA_008508345.1). Lineage (NCBI taxonomy): Eukaryota > Metazoa > Platyhelminthes > Trematoda > Plagiorchiida > Troglotrematidae > Paragonimus > Paragonimus westermani. Next base: position 43,190 of record QNGE01002689.1, read on the forward strand.
ATTCCCTACCGTTGTCCACTGTTTTCTCCGGCCATAAGTTGTGGACCGACGCTAGGCCGCTTAGGCCTATCATCTGGCGAAAACGCTGAGACATCATGCAGTAAATGAAACCGGCAGACTGCGATGGCACAATGTGGAAAGACTTCACCTATTGCCCTCATCTGTGCTGCTGAACGTTCAACAACGAGGGTGCGGACAGCAGACATAAAAGGCAACATTTCAATCAGGTTTTCCAAAACTATCCTATAACTGGCAATAGTTTCAGTCGGCATAAGGGCGTAAAAAAACGCTACCCCAACTCCAGTTACGTCTACCAACGTAGCATGCCATAGTATAAAGCCGCCATAATTTAACTTATGAGTTGCATCTCCTAGAATGACATCTCCATACCTGGGACACAGTTCGAATGTACCTTTCGGTGCAAACATGACGAACCTTAACACTTTCTCCCGCAGTGGAAACCTATAACTGCCTTCCACTTTCAGTAAATCTCGCAACTTCGTAATTTTGTCGCGATCATTTAATTTGCTGTGTCTCGTGCCTAGATTAGATAAATCGTGCCAACGCATTCTGATCCCATACTTTTTGTTCACATACGTCCTCATTTCACGAACACTCTTAAAATGGCTCATCATCTCATATGCATGTAGTTCATCATCAACAGCCAGACGTCTATTCCTAGGATAAATATTCGGCTCACCAACCTGAAAGTAGTGTGAGTGTACCAGGTTTGCCTCCTCAATTTGACATCCATCGGTGCGATAATGGAAGACCCATGAGGCTTGACATCTACAATCCGCAAAACTACAATTTATCGTAACAATTATTTAACTGAACATTACGGTTTCGAGGACTTCGTTTTACCGTGTGCCGTGTACGCATTTGAACTCCGCAATTCCATACGGGCAGCCTGGTGGCAGGTCTATTTCTCCATGCTTCTTAGAACTTGCAGCTGTCTGCGGAGTGTTGATGAAAAAGCTTGTAGAAGTTTCCCGTTGAAATCTGCACAAGTCTTCAACATACTCTTCAAACTTACGGTACTTCAACTTGAATATCCTTCTAAACGTGTTCTCGTTGTTCACCGCCATGCCTGTTCAACGTATGGCAGTTATTAACCGATAATTGACAATTTGAACACTATGTTACGTCCGATATTATGATATATGATGTTTTTCATATCTGGCTTGCAACTACCACTTGTACCATTTTACTAAACATTCAGGTCACGTTCATTCCATAGGAGTTTTCCAGTTTTTCGTGTACGAAAGGAACCGCACTCCCGTTTCCTACCGGAACACTTAGGGGCGAGGATAGTATACAAATATTACACTTCTGGATTCGTAAAAGAAACAGTTAAACCAGTGAATCGTTGAATCAGACTGACCTTGAGTGATGCGCGGAAATTGCCAATTACCAGGGTCACTTTTTTCCGTACTCTTTGGTGGGTCTCATACATACCTGCGCGCCACCACCTTCAGGCACATGTCCACCGAAGTTGAAAAAGCGCAGCATGCTGGCGATATTTCGAAGCCCACCATATTTTCCAAAATAATCAACAAAGAAATCAAGGCGGATATAATTTATGAAGACGAAACTTGCCTGGCTTTTAACGATATCCAACCGCAAGCCCCTGTTCATTTTCTGGTCATCCCTAAAGTCCAGATTCCCATGCTGGATTCTTGTAAAGACGGAGATGAAAAGGTTTGTTGTTTGGTTAACGAATTCGGTTGTGGCAGCTCCTAGGACACATGATGCACGTCTGCAGCAAGGTGGCTAAAGAAAGGGGCTTACTTGAAGGTTATCGAGTTGTTGTCAACAACGGAAAGCACGGCTGTCAATCCGTGTACCATCTACATCTGCATGTCCTCGGTGGGAGGCAAATGGATTGGCCACCAGGTTGAAAGCTGGATGTCACCCAATCTCTCATATCAGTGTACCTTCAGAACTTTCTGGAATGGTTAAAGTACGCTGAACTGCTGCTAAGATTACACAAAGCGCTTGCTTAGTTTTCACATGATGTGCTTTGTTCTTACTTATTTTTCCTAGGTACATTTTGGGGCAGGACCTTGGCTTCTCCTGCGGATACTTGCTTTGAGATCGAAAGAGACACTGAATGCAGCCAGGCGAATGTTGGACAGCTTAGCCTGTACTCCTGAATCAAACTACGGGTCATCCCTGTGAATTCCTTGCCACCGGCACAACAGTTTTCTCCCTTCTCTCCATGAGAAAGTAAAGTGGAATGCTATGAGAGGAAGAGAAGTAAAGCTGAATGAGTTAGGGGTTATTGACAACGGCCGATGTTGAAAATGAGCTCAAAAACAGAACAGGTAAACAACGCAGTATGAACTGTGTAACAGTCTTAGGGTATGCTCCTGGTCGCTCACACTAAACTGGTCTGTTGACGTAAGTTGATGTGGACTTTAAACGAGCGCCTTCTCTACAAGATCTGTTCCAGAAGTAAGCTAGAACTGACCATATTCGTTCTCAGCCGGTGACAGTCGCACTTTCGTGGTGTGCACTTGACTGTTATTGTGCATTTTTATATCGTGACCCATTCGGCGAATGTTTACAATAAAAGCTGGACCTCATTCACGAAGCATTTTACACTCGAATATTACTCAGTTGTGTATTGTTTCGAAGTACGCTTTGCCTGCACATTTCAGCGCCTATCTCTCTTGAATTAGCGAACAGTGTGCAGCTTTACAAAACCGTATTTCAGGCGAAGGTTACATCACGTTTGTTTGTGGACTGTTTTTTGGGGAGACAACGGCCAGGTGTGCTTCGCTACCGCTACCTGATGGTCAGACCTGTCCACTACAGCCAACCAGGGCGTTGTGCCAAGCAGAACTTCAATATTACTGGACACTGTCATATCAAACAAGTCAAAGTGGAGCAGTCAAACAAAATACAGTTATCGCCAGGGTTGCATACTGCAACACTGATTTTAAATGGATTACTCAGATGGTGAGGTTTGCTCGCATAAGCGTGCAGTGAAATTACTGTGACGCTGCTGATTTCCGAATATAAAAAAGATGCTAAAAAGGTTACCCACAAACTGGAATGCCGTTTAATTGCCTGACAGTTGAGCGTTACCATTGGTGTGTTATCCAATACAGTTAAACACTCGATATCACTCAAGTGCTTGATGCGAATTCGATGGCGTCTACTACGCGCGGTAGTAATCATAGTGAGACAAATGTCTTATTCACAGCGCTCTACAGCTAGGCAAGCTTAACCGCAAATTAACTCAGAGGCTGCGGGCAGGGTCTCGTAGCAAAAATGTATCTCCTGTTGTTTCACAGGTTAGGCTTTTTAGTCAAGGACTCGGGGTTGGGTCCTTCAAGTCAACAGTCTACTGGGACACAAAGGAACTAGGAGTATTCAACGTTATCGTTCTGTCGACGGCGACATTATTCATCGTTCACCACTTTCTCATTATTATTATGGCCAGTAGTTTTATTCCTTTGTGCTGTTGGTCGGTAATTGTTTTTCGAGACCAAGACAACTGGTATTGGTTGGCGCATTAAGTGGTCGGAAGGCTTCTTCGACAAGTACTTTTTCAGATATGTAGCATGGTACATGCTTTGTTTCGGGAATGCGAATTTACTTTCCTAGCACCATTATTCCTTTAAGTTGACCTCTAGAAAACCACCGACCCACGTGCTTCTCTCGCGCAATCGTTAACGACACCGAATGTTAACCTCGAGGTCAGACTGGAGTGGGAATCACAATACGTTCTAAAACGGGGCGATGCCTACTCCACTGTCCCTGTATGCTGCTAAATTTAATACATCGGTAGAAGTCTCCTGGGACAGATCAAAGGAGCTGCATGGACTTATTTCGGCGTGCGCCGCAATAGGCAGTTAATCAGATGCCGCCCTTGCTCAATTTTTCCATTTTGCCAAATAATAAGGTATCATCACGGTAGTTAGAGATTTTAATGTCCACTTTGGTTATCTTTCACCAGATGCGATTCGGCTGCGTAGTATGTTTGGTATACGGACATAACGCAAGGGACAAAATGACGGGCTGTGTACATCTTACAGTCCATCTTTCGAGTCATTCATTCACAACGGCCATGAGCCTGGCCGGAATATATGGTGGTTGGGACAAGTGCCGACCCCAACAGGTGTATAGAACAACCTGGAAGAACACTGTACTAAGAACGATGAAATTTAGTAGAACAAGGCTGAGCGGAAGAACTGAAAATGGTATGAATGAACGTACACCACCAGTTGCCGCACACCATTATTTCAGATAGCGTTTCCAGTCAGCGATTTGAGTGATCTTGGGGACCTCATCCTGGTAGGCTACTCCCACTTACTCCACTCTTTGAAACAGTCAGAATCTCCATATTTCATAAACACGTTGTCTGTTGACCATCACGCGGATTTACTCAACTGGTGGTGGTTTCAATGTATAGTAACCGATGCGGTAAACGCTCGGCTGGTATGTGGGGCACGTGATTCGACCATCGCAGGTTGTGGAATGTGGTTAGTTAACTAATTAATATCCTATCTCCACCGTTTCGGAACGACTGCATTGTTCACGCTGACGTTCCACTTGATGTAGGCTAATAGGTGGAGACAATGATGGTCAACCACAAGTCTGCTGGTATCTCCCTCAAGAACAGATCACGGTTACGAACCATAGAGCAAAACAGAATGCGCGCAAGCATTATACACTTCCTTTCTGCGACAAACGGACGTCTTTTCGACGCCACGGCTTGTGAAGATTAGCAGGAAAACACGTTCCCTTGCTAACCTCATATCTCAACACTATTAGAAGCTGACGAGATAGTGCATGTGACTTTGGTGACCTCGGAGTTCATTTTGGAACAAAACGGTTACACATCCTAAATGTCGGGATGACGTTCAACAAACCAGTGATGAGAATATGTGAAGCCTTGATGAGAATTCAAGATGTTGATATACGTAATTGTATTGTGGTTGGGTTATTTGCACAGCAAGTGGATACTTATTGCTGGTGGAAATTCTTTCTTCCGTTGTTGACAGACTACATTTTGACACTGTGTGGCGACCTCATCTCGTTGATCTATGGGGCCAAACTGGACGATGTGATAACCATGTTGATAGAGTCAGACGCGTGAATAGATAGAGTTCTGAAGAACTACAGCTTTCTAGTCCCGTCAGCTGGGGGCTGAAAGAACTCCCAAATCCTTTTCTGAACAAATGTGGTACTAGTTCCAGACACTGCCACCCACCTGTTGCTTTGCCTTGGTTAAAAACCTTGGTCATTTTGTTTAGTCTTAGCTTCCTAACATTGTTTCATCCTACCCAGCTGTGGGTGTCTGAGACATCACTAACTTCAAACTGCGCCGGTACATGCTTAGTAGCCGTATGCGCTGTATGCAACAGGATGGGTATGTAAAAACATGCCGGTGCTGACTGCTCCGTTTCATCTGCTTGCCAGACCCTTCCTAATCCTCATGTCTGGCAATTATTCTGCGGATCTCATAATCGATATAGCTAATCATAACAGCGTTTTCGCAGTGAATCTCATCTCTCACTGTCCAGCTTTTGGTTTCACTCATCTCTTCCTTCGGGCTTAAATACGAGCTAATGTAAGTGCTTTTGACGTGCTAACTCTGAACCAAATGGATCAGCAGGTCGATTCCACTGGGACATTGGACTTATTGAAAGTTGAATTCCACTGTATTTCAGAGACTAGTGCCCAAGGCGGTTGCCAACGTACCGAACTAACGACATCACACTTCAATGTTCCACAGCTACTGTTATCAACCGTGCTGGAGTGGTTCTAATATCTAGAACAACAGTCACACTGGTGGACCGTTGACGGTGGGCCATGTCGCCCCCTTAGTCCTCCTGAGACACCAACTCCTCGGAAGTGTTTGCTTACGCCTCAACTGATTGTATCAGCAAAACCGCCTGGCACGTTGTTCACTCAGATCTGTCTGCTCTCCTTAAGTCGACACCCACTTCTGATGGTCATTCTGGTCGGGGATATGAACGCCTTATATAGACCGAGTCTCGTTCAGGTGGTAGATTTGCGCTGACGTCACACCGCTCGAATAAAGGTGGGTGGTTGTCATGACCTTACGCCAACACCGGCTATTATTAATCAGCAAATTTTTTAAGTATTTTGAATATATATATTTTTAACACGAAGGAGCCGTATAAAGTTGTAAGTGTCACAATGTGTGAAAGAAAAACATTGCGGAAGGTAAAGAGAGGAGGAGGTTTAGAGGGATAAAGCAAATTATACCGATGCCCATAAAAATTCACAACACAAATGTCACTGATTTCCATTTCTTGTCAGATCAGACAACATCCCCAACCAAAGGTATTCATTGACCCTCAGAAACCAGGAACACCCTATTGGAGCAGGTTTCAGTGTCCTTACATTCAGAACCCAAGCTATACCTGGCCACCAGGCTGCTGCTCCCAGCCCAACCCACCGCTCGCGAACAATATGTGGTTTGGCAGTTGGTGAGTTGGCATTCGTAAGATGTGGCTAAGTCACGAAGCCTGTGAACCGAGGTTAGTTTGCTCAATAGTCAACAGAGTTTATCCCTCGGAAAACAGGTGGCTATTGTTCATACGATGTTCCCACCGCATGTCGGCCGTACTTTAGATACGCTGATGGTCGAAAACGAACACTGAACATACTCTTCGCAGACCGAGTTTCGCAGCCGTACAATAGGGTGAATGTTGTGGTGACGTCGTACGCTCGGCTTCTCATATAGAGACTGAGATTGTGCCACCGCCAAAGGTGGCGCAAGTTGACAAAGGCTGTCCAATTCTTTTCTGTGAGATATTTGACCTCAGACATTTCATCGGTGCTACAACAATTCTCAGATTCTTAGTGGCTTCCAACGGCTCAACACCAATTGAGAGCTGGCGCACTCGTGCTGATCTTGCAATAACACTTCACTTTCACACCAATTTGACTGACTCCTCTCGTTTGTCCAATATATTCGGGGATTCCTATACTCTATAAATTGGGACGATGTCGTCTGCACGTTCTGTCTCTTGAAGTCGAGGGCCCGTGAGCAGTTCCATACCATCATATTTGCAGTCTGTCAGAGCACATTCCAGGTTTACGTCTGCTGCAAATTTAAATTGGAAGGGGGAGGCTGGGCAGGCTTTTCCTATCTCACTTGAGATGCTGAAGATCGGCGGTACGCTATCATTAACCTTGACCGTAGACTAACAGTAAGCTGCTTTCAAGATGTTCACATATCTCTCAAGCACCTCCTTCCGCGATAAACCATCCCCAGGGTGCAGCTATTTCAACCAAATCGAAGGCTTCTCTGATGTCTAAAAAGACATCTGTTGGTCTCCAGAAAGCCTTAGGGAACGACAGAGCGTGAAGATGTGATCAGTGTAACCACGGCCAAGACGAAACTCAGCTTGCTTCTCATGAATATGCTGTTCGCTTAGTCTGCGAAGTACGTTGACTTCAATAGAAATCAGGCTAATCCCTCGGTGCTCTGCACGCAAAGTGCGTGGACCCCTTTTGATAATGCGGATGATATTAATCGAGCCTCAGTCGTTTAGAACGGTTTCACTTACCCAGAGTCTTCGGATTATAGTCTTGATGTATTTGACCAATACTGGGCCCCCATCTAGAAGAGGGCTATGGAGGAGTTCGCCTGGGCTGACACCTTGTGACTTTGTGGGAACTTGGTCGCAAATGAGACTTCCATTTCGGAAGGCAAAGAAGCGTCAACTGACTAGTGAGCACAGGCAGAGCTCAAAGGCCTAGTCAGTGACACGGATGGCCAGCTGAACTGCTGCTGGAAGTGTCCAACTCATCGTCCTAAACCTCACTACGTGCTATGAATATCCTCACCATTGGCTTCGCAGACTGCATCGCTGGGATGAGGGGGAAGGACTTTCGAGAGCTCCTGATAGCGACAGCTTGTTTCATTTCGGTAACGCAATGTCTACCGAACCTCACTATCTCGTAGTTGTTTCCTGAGTTCAAAGCGAGCGACATCGAGAACTAAATTATACTCGCTGCTGGACGGAATGTCCTGGTGAAGGTCAAGAAGTTGAAGCGATCTCAAGGAGACCCAGCGCATGGCAACTGGACGAGCAGTAGTGCCGTACTTATGCATTGTGTGCACACCGTGTTCTAATTTCGACTGATGAGTAAGGTCCTAGACTAGTGGCAGGCGTGCTGTGGTGGGTATAGAGTGTTTGTGACCCTGCTAGCTTGAATACGCCTGTTTTTTTTTAGGACAAACTGTCCTCCCATTCACGTGTGGAGCGAACTTAGCATATACTAGTGCATGACCAGGAGCCACACAGGTGCTTTAGGCTCACTTAGGAATTTGGCAACAGCCACGCCATCGATAGCGGATGACGATGTAATCACTATGTGTCCACGATTGGATTGGCGATAGTGGTCGTCAGGTGACACATTGACGACTAGAACACCGAAAATTAGTACTTACTAGAAACGGACCGTTACCTGCAAAGAGCTGCAACAAATGTTCACCGGTATCTGTTCGGAGAGTAACACAAGGTTATCTGTCATCTAAGTCACGCTTATCATCACTTAGCCTACTTGTTTGTGTTCATGTATCCAGCCAGTACTACCTTGCGCCGTGCAATATGCAAAACGTTAGTGGCCTAATCGTAAAAACCAGTTTTTTATTGCATCTGATCTACAGTCTGCTGGGACATGCCGCAGCAACAAGAATGGTGTTTATAGTGGGCGCCTCTCGGTGCACTAACCTTACCGTCGGATCCGACAGTGTAAAAGACGGCTTGTAATGGACAAGTGGGTATGCGCTCGACCCTCGTCCACTAACAATTTGTAACGTCTTTCCTGAAAAGCAGTCGAAACATAGTCCCATCAGACATCGAACTAAAAGAACGCGTCACGGTTTGGAAACAAACCGTATATTTCCAACGATGTTAGGAAACATGATAAGCAGTTAGTGCTAGCCTAATTTGGGACCAACGGCAGCAACCAAGAGAAGAAAGAAGAGAAGCGCGAGATGGGTTCCAGCCCTCTCGGCGACACTCAAAAGCGCGCCAAGAGAGAAGTGCTTGGAAACTTCGAGTGCGTTAAACAACGCTCGAAAGGTCCAGGTCAAACAACCTTGAATAATGGAGGAATAGATGGGTCGTTAGAAGAGGAGCAAACATTCGCTGTGTGCAATTCGTTACACGGCTGAAGAAAGTGGCACTGAGTTCATATCAGGCCTCTTATAGCAGGCGTACACAGAATCATGCGTACAGAACAGACAAGCAATAAAACGTGGTTGCAGCCGGGATCCTTAGAGAAGCCACACGATTACTGGTCACTACAAGCTGTTGACGGATACTCATTAAAGTAGCGCCTTCCCTATGTATACGCTTAAGGCAGTTCCAACACCGACTTGGCCAATACCTTGAAACGCAGGGTCTCCAAATAAACGCATGGTGGAACGGCCGAGGAAGTTTGAAGTTATAGCAGTGAGCCTGAAGCCGTGCTTCGGTAATACAACAGATGTCGGTAACGTGTGTCTCTGTAGTACGCGCAAGAACTGCCTACCGACCGACCTGCTTGTGCTCGCACATCGAAGGTGGCAAACTTTAATGATGTACAGCAGTGAGCGGAGGTTTACGTACATCAGGCAAAGATACCACCTAGGTGCCAGGAGCGTTATAACGCTGACTGTGAATTCCATCGAGGGCAGTAACTGAAATGAGTCTTTGGTATGTGTGCAAAAACGAGATCGGGGAAGGTTCACTACCTGAAGGTTTATTTAACAAAAGAGAAGAAATTGAGACTGGTTTGGTGCATCAGAATGACACGTGGGAACTGAGCCATAGGACGCACCTCGGCCAAAGAGTTACTGTTGAAACAAAGAACCAAGATGCAGCTCAGTTTTGCGTGTCATCATTATGTCTGGTGCTCTGCAACGAATCGGACCACGTCTGCTACTGCATGTGAACTTTTCGTATTAAATATGTAATTTAGTTCTAGGTGGTGTGACTCCGTCCAGGACTTCCGTTCTTATTGAAGCACAAACTTAGATTCAAATCATTTGTTGGTACTTTGTTGCTTTTTTCAAATTTCACTTGGCAGAGCTCCCATCAGTCACGACTGCTGGCTGTTGGGAAACTGGCCTTGAAACGTATGCACTAGGCTTGGTAATTGTGACCCAGAAACTCCTAACAACCACTGAACTGAAATCTCACATGTCATCCATAAAGCGCGTGCTGTTGCATGTGATACCGGTTTCTTGGACTGAACAAACATTGTATCTCAGAATGGTCTCTAGGGCCGCTAGGTGCCAGATGCATTAGTCTTTATAACAGTTTGCATTACACGTCGACGGGGGTTATCCGTAAGAAAATGAGACACGTCGATCGTTAGACTTAGCCAACTTATCAGGTTAATGAAACGGGAGTTCCTTTTACAGTACGTCTTACTATCATTCTCTCGGAATTCATTCATATGTCCCTTTGTCGGCAGGTGAATGACACGTTCATATAGTAAGTCCAGATTGTTTGACCGCTAGGTGGAACAGTCTGAGGGCCGATTTAGCCGACCTCTTGCTTCTACTTTGTTACCGCCGCAAACTTGTAACGTAGTAATCCAGTCGACAGATTTATAACCACCCATCGAAATTGAGATCTGCACCTGCTTTTCGGCCGTCACACACAATAGGGATTCTGGTCCACATGACCTTATACCGTCTGTTTTTAAGAAAGATTACGAGGCATTTGTTGAAGCTCGGACTCAGTTGAATCGGTTATTTTGTATGGCTAAGAACGTTCCTCTGTGTTGGCTCACCCGATAATGGCTCTACTGTTCAAGAAGAGAGTCACGAAAACCTCGGGTGGATCAGTTCGATCCCAGTGATAACTAGGGATCTGGCCTGCGTTGTAATTCGTCGACCCACTGTAAGTGAGTGGAAGACGTCCGGGAAGAACGAACAGGGTTTCGGTTTAGACGATGATGTTTTGGTCAAACTTTCACTCTACCAATTTACAAGGTAACTTAGTATATACCGCTGGCTACTGTTGGCTTCTTTCTCGGTCACTAAACTACGCTCAACTCAGTGGGTCGATTTACACTTTTGTAGTCTCTTAAATGCGGATGTCTGATGAACGTGTACGTAAATGTACAATCTTTGTTTCGCATGTATACCTTAACTTGGGTTATGATCTACGGTGAACTGTCCGGCTGCTACAGCACCAAGAATGACACACTAATTCTCTTCACTTTTGTTATAGATGATACGGTTGAACTGTCTGCGGCGTTCATGAAATGTCGGCGTAGACCTGTTACCTGGTAGAAGACTAGTTGATCCTGACTTTGTTAGCAAAGTCAGTTATCAGTTTTCAAACAGCACCCGCAGTGGTAGATGCCATTTTGTCCTCCGTCGATTACTTCGGAATGTTCTCTGCTGAGCCACTGTAATCACCCAAGTTTAGTTTTGGGGCTTGTTGGCCGATTTATTTGTGTCAGTAGCGGCAGAAGTATAGGAAGTAAAACGGAACCTCTTGTCCGCAGGCGTAGAACAGTGTTCACTTCTCAGAGACGTCTGTAAGGCTAGGCTGATTTCTCTGATGAGCTTCGTGTGCATTAGGTGGTTGTTGGAGTGGTTACTTTATAGTTGCGTATTTTTGCTACTCAGCAAAAGACGTGAACCGTCTTTGGGTATTTGACCGTCATTGTCTGCGTTCAAAGACTTGCATTGGGCGACACAAACAAGCAAGCACCGACTGTTAGGAGGCGGATATGTTAGTATACCATTTGGGTTCACTCGCTCAACCTGTAGGTATGCACAGATTTAGGTAGTTAGGCCATGTACTGAAGATGCTAGCCTGTCTTCTGCTATCTTTGACCGATACCGGATACATGATGACCCACTGTACAGAACTTGCGTCGTTCGCCTATAGGTTATTCACTGTAAGTCGGGTTCGTCTTCTGGGCTGAAGTCCTCGTGACTCAGAGCCGGTGACTGGAGACGTTGGACAAACTTGCGATTGGTCGGCATAAATGTTTCTTAGCTGAGTTGCCTGTTAAGTAGGTACAGTTAGTAAAACAAGGCGATGGAGTCTTACTTTCACTTACACAGATCGGTTACTTGTTTACTCATGATAAGTACCTCTGTGTTCAAAATGCACGTTGATAGTTTTACTCCTTCAAGTGCTCCACTTTATTTTGCCCTTTACTTATTGCTTGTTCCCTGCATGATTTTATGCATTGCCATATATGGTAACGATGACTCTTAGTGGAATCAGGGTTCATCTTCAACGTAGTTTGGATGTCTGATGGCATCCAAGAGTTCTTTGGTGAACACACTTTTATTTCTATATGATCCAATAGCGTACGCACCCGTAAAAAGGCCGTAACAGAATTTTCACAAGGAAAACCCTGTCCAGGCGGAAACACACTAGTCTAACGAATACATCTCATATTGAGTTGGCACGACTGAGAGAACATGATTCAAATCTGAGTGACCGAATTGTGAACGAACACTGTACGTTCGGTAATAAACACTCGGCCATATTCAAGTGTTGCTCACGTCCACCAATCTAATTGGCCGTCTGTCTGTTATACGCTACATGCTCAGCTTAAACTAGACGTGGGTGGCTTGCGAATTTACAAATCGTGAGCGCGTAGTAGTGTGTAGCGACGCCCAAATCTCCGAAAGAACAAAAGGTCTTGACCTTCAGCCGAGAATGTGCTTAGTGTCAAACTACAACTAACAGTACACTCGCTTATGCAGATATTGCTTGTCGTTGAAGAATTCCACCTTAACTGATATGGACAAAGTGGAATCGGCCAGTCGGAAAAAAAGAAGGAAACGTGTGCTCATTTCGAGTTTCAGCTCGCCGTGGTGCATACAAACGGAAATCAGTATCACAGTATTTTTCGAATAAATCTCAAAAAATACTTGTTTCTGGAGGAATGAAAATGCCCCAACATGGTAGCGCCATGACCTTGGCATATGTTGAACCGAAAGAACATTATACGTAGTAGGCACATGGCTTTTTTCTGTTACTTTTCAAGAACACAGACCCTGTTTGATTCTAGACTGATCTATAACTGAGGGAAAAATAAGTGAGGCCACAATGTTCTCCACCTGGCTTTCGTCGTATCTCCTTAGTCGATCCAATAAAAATGTACAGTCTAAGTCCCCTTGTTCACTCGTTCCGTACTGTCTGCTACCCCGTGCAGCTTAGCCACAAGCGGCTGGAAGGTAGCCAGATGATAACGTAGTTGCGGCTAAGTCACATCGGGGATGGCGCAACCATGTACGCTGTCGGTTGAACAGCGTGTCATTCAACTGTTCATCTGTGCCTATTAAAATGGGAGCTTTCTACAACTGTTATCCGCTTGGGCAGCTTGAGCCGTAAAACGCTGTGATGGCTGAAGTTTGAACATCGACTTGTTCGACAATGTGAAGTCATCTAGTGATAGTCATTAATGTATAGACTTAATCATCAGCAAGATTGGCAATAGTCAAGTTTCATCTCATGCGACACGTACACCCTTGAAGAAAACTTTTATCGTAGCCGTATGACGGGCGCAGTTAGAGTCACGCGGATAAAGCAGCTAGGCGGACGTGGTTAATTTGCGCCGATATCCTCAGAGGATTCATGCGACTCTCAACCATCGCAGGTCAGAGTTGTAAATTCTGTTCGCCCAATGATCTTTCGAAACCTGAATTAATATGTTATAACATTTTACTCCTTTTCTAAACAAGCAACCAGTCGTTTTTTTGACACGTGTCTTCGGTTTGTTGAATAATTACATCATTTAACATATGTAGAACATTAAATTCGCGAGCCGAATTCATCTCGTCTATTCCTCTCACTCTCAGACGTAACCGTTGAATAACCAAACAAATGGACAGTTTGAAACAGTTCATTCCCTTCAGAAGTTTGAACGAAACTGTTAGAACACGAAAACTGGTAGATGCAAGCATTTCGTATTGACTCGTCAGTACCAAATTTGCAATAACATGAAACGGGTTTTTTATATCGAGCAGTTAGGGAGCAGGGTTGATAGTCAATCGGTGGTTTAGGAAAGGTCACTACGTCCAGGGAAGGGTCAAGTTTACGAGCAATTGTTTCTGAACACACAAGGTCGGCTTCAGTCGATTGATTGCGACCGCCTCAGCAAACCGCAAGAATCTTGG
>QNGE01002689.1:60908-106126 GCA_008508345.1 Paragonimus westermani
ACATGTAACTGCAAAGAAAGTTACATAGGCAGAACCGAGAGGTGCTTGATCTCCAGAGTGAAGGAACATTTGCCTAAGTGGGTGCAGAGCTCTGTATTACAGAAGAACGACAGTGTTGTTGAAACACGCAAGCAACCGGCGTCCGCAGTCGCAAGACACGTCCTGACCACTGGTCACGTTATCGACCCAATGTGTGCATTCAGAATCTTATTACGTCACTCCAATCCAAGATTCTTGCGGTTTGCTGAGGCGGTCGCAATCAATCGACTGAAGTCGACCTTGTGTGTTCAGAAACAATTGCTCGTAAACTTGACCCTTCCATGGACGTAGTGACCTTTCCTAAACCACCGATTGACTATCAACCCTGCTCCCTAACTGCTCGATATAAAAAACCCGTTTCATGTTATTGCAAATTTGGTACTGACGAGTCAATACGAAATGCTTGCATCTACCGGTTTTCGTGTTCTAACAGTTTTGTTCAAATGGACAGTTGACCGAAATCAAAATTCAGTTTGACCCTAGTTGTGACACCTCTGTTTCAATTGATGTCAAGCCAACTACAGAAAGCACATTCGCCTGTGAGATGTGTGCTCCTCTGGACAAACACAGCAGCAGCGCTGTGTGATTTTAATGTTGGTTGTTTCACTAATTTTGTCAGGGCGTTCCATTTCTTGGATCATTTGATGGATTCCATATGACACCGGATCTGGTCGATAATCCAGTCCGAATGTGCTTTTCCTGATCTTGCTTAGGTTCGTCGTCCATTTGGCTAAGTGCATACCGCCTAAAGGTGTGTGGTTCCTGCCGTTGGTTCGACCCCCGGGATTTTCACGGCTAAGCCTCATTTAAATGATCAGACTTTTCCCATCACTGTAGTGAAACTGGTTACCATTGGCTTTCTGAAGGTGGCTTACTCTGGGTTAGAAAGCCAGGACGAGTGTCCAAGAAGCTCACGTTAACCCTGAGTAATTTGATTCAGTCGTTATGCGGAACGGGAAGGTTGCTTCGTCTGTATAGTTTATCTCAGTTATCTAGCAGTCTGTGGAGTGGTCCTCAGTTGTTGAGCACACCTAGTGTCAGACTGTCTTACTGATTAGTGTACTGTATATGTTCTTTCGACCAATCTGACTGCTCTTCTCTGCGCCTGTGGAGATGATCGTTATGTTGTTTTACATCGTCTTTCGAATGATTTGTAGAAACCTCAGTTAGCAAACAGTTTGTGAAATGGTCAACAGTTGCGTGGTTGCTTCGTTAATCTTCGCGTATTTCTTTTGTCGAGTGCATTTTCAGTCTTCGCATCGACGTCTGTGGCTTAGTGGACCATATATTGGTCAGACACTGTTATTGGGCTGCCCAGATTTAGACCAAAACTCCAAGTGGCCAGCGTTTGAGCTGCGCGCTGCGGCCAGCTAGGTGTTTGTTCCAGATTTAACACCACGTGCTATATGTTACCGTT
The DNA here is from genome assembly GCA_008508345.1 of Paragonimus westermani. Classification (NCBI taxonomy): domain Eukaryota; kingdom Metazoa; phylum Platyhelminthes; class Trematoda; order Plagiorchiida; family Troglotrematidae; genus Paragonimus; species Paragonimus westermani. The sequence continues at coordinate 62,365 of QNGE01002689.1, forward strand.
TAACATAATCGTACTACACAAGCTTAAAGCAATCAGAGCAACAGACATATGATCGAGAACCAGGCTTCGCTGACCCTGAGCTTGATGATGTATAATGGGAACACGAACTCTCCCACGTAACCTCGAATTCCAATGCTGGGCAGAGCGATAAATGTGAATGAAACGAAGATTTTCCACAATACGAAACATGAAAAATAGACATCATGGTTATGAACCGAATACTATCAGGCTGCTGAAATCGGGCGAACTGTTAACCGGAACTCAAACGTGTGGCCGGCGCTTTTTATCGTTTCCCGTTTTGTGTGCGTGCCACAATGTGTCTGATAATATTATTTTTAACCCCTGTTTCATTGCGCACAGCCAGCACTCGTTAACCATTATTATTATTTATTATTATTATTATCTTTCAAGCGCTTACCAATATGACTTCTCGCGATTGTTCGACTCATTAATGAGTGGCAGGTGTCCCGTTTGTACTTGTTATCTGACCTCGTCGTCAGTTCCCGACAATAATGTTATTTTCCGCCTTTTAATGTTGTTTTCCTTTCGATACCTGCTGGGACTACAATATTACTGTTTTATTGAGAAATCATGATTAAAAATACCACTTGTCTTTACTAAAGGTCGAACCAAAGTATGACTTCTGAAGAGAAGCATGAAATTGTCTTTATCGAAACAGAGCAAGCAACTACAAGATATCCTTTCAAACTTGTTCAACACAGTGCGGTTGTACCCATCAACAGTATATTGTGCTGCTGTTTTGCACATAGCTTGGGATGTTGTATCACGTGCTGGCTAGTGAATTGATCAAACTGCTGAAAACTGACGCATGCTGAATGTTCGATGGCTCCGCAAAATTTAGTAGCCGTGCACTAGTGCGTTCGTTCGTCGCCGGATTCGTATTCCGATCCCAGCACGATTCCCTTTGTGATGCTGCGCCGGTGAATTGGCTTACGGCGAGGTCTGAGAGATATGAGATGGGGTAAGTGTTTGTTGAGTATGGATACGTTGTGGTCTGTCTGTGGGCATTTGTGTTGTAGTCGGGAGTTAAAGAATGCCCCACCATCTGTGAATGGTCTGTTGTGCCGCTGATTTGTTCATATGTGGATGTAGGTATCTGATGAGAACTTGGAATGGAGTGATACTTGGAGGCCTCAAAGCACAAACATTTCTGTATGGCCGCGGTGTTGAATCCTGGATGGGTGGAAACTGCGGGATCCCATGATCGGTTTTCACGCAACCCGAATTGCCCGATGGTTGTTGACTGCTGCAGGTGGCTGAATGTCTGCAACTTCAGTGTGCTGTCGATAGAATAAATGGTCATGTGAAAACTCACACCAGTCCTAAATTTATTACAAAAGTTGTATGTTACATAATCGTTCGGTTCAGCGTTCCACATTTTAGAAGGGAGAATTCTGTTATTAAGTCAACCGTTCATGGATTATGAAATACGAATCGGTTATTACAGTGCTTCATGATGTATCGGTTTGGGGGTGTTGAAAACTAGGTTTACCAAGTAGATTGGTACACTAAACGGTTTGAGTACTCCTTTGTATAGATCGACCCCTTTTACCTCCCTCATATTTGATTCTGCGCTTATCCGTCTTGATTGTCCATATTTGACCGCAACAATGCTACGGGATCCATGCGGGACCATAACATGAGTTTTGTAAGTGATTCGCTTCCTAAGTAAAAATCGTTTGTTCTGTTTACGAGTTGGAACCCGTATACTTATGTACCTTACTCTGCTACTCAGACAGTGATTTTTTGATTAAATCTGTTTCATTAAATTGTGTTACGAGTGTGACTATAACTGCGCTGGTCAACTCCACAAGGTGCCCACTATATGGATTACCAGCATACCGTTTCGGTCGCTTACGCCGATCTCTGAATGGACTCTTCTCTCTTGAACCGGTGTACTAAAGTCGGTAACTAGCTTAATGATAATGTTTTAGTTTAGCGTTTGCCCACCATGTGAGAAATTGTGGATAACAAATATATGACTTCAACATGCGCAGGCAGAATAAGTCTGATAATTTCTCTCTCACTTCTCAAGAATTGGACAGTCTTGTTGATCGGTCAAGTTGTTTTGCCCCAATGCTGGATTGGTCCATCGATTGAAGTCGCTCAATGTTACCGATTGTGCTGAATGCGTTGATTGAGTGAAGTCATCTGTGAAATGAAAGTGACCGTGTGTAAGTAGAATCTATCCCATGAGCCAGTTAGAACAAACCATGAAAAGTGTTCGAAATTCAGCACTTTGTTTCTCGCAAATATTCCACTGGAAGCAACACTAAACTACTTATGTGATCATCTACAAAACACTAACAGAAGCCGATGTTTATCGGGGAAGCAGCCAAATTACCACCTCGTTCACAGTATGCACCTTCAGTTTGACGGAAGTCTGTATCGGCTGAATGGTGGGCTATTAGTGGAATCGTCCTTTGGCTCCTGTTTGCTAATGCTTCCTTATTGATTGTCAACAAAACAGTTCGGTCCTTGTGAGTATTACTTTAAAGTTTGTGCGTTCAAAGACAACAGGAACTTAGGTGCCACGGATGTGTGAGCTTCCGAAACCTCATGGGTCTGGATCTCTACTCCGACCAATTTTGACCATATCTAACTGGCCATAAAACAAGCGGCCAAATGGCATGCGACCCTTTCGAAACCCATTCTAGCCTGAATTGCTCAGTCCTATCTCAGTGGTAGGGTCGAACTTGTTGGCATGCTTATGGTGTGGATACTCGGGGAAAACATTTATATTCGTCTGATGTGCAACAGCTGTTTGCGAATGTTTACCAGGACAAATATATCGAATTCCTATTGCCTAGCATTCAAGAGCATCAGAAAGAAGTTGTCTGAAACTACTGCCATTTTTTGCCAGAAGCATGAATTTTATCTTTCAAAACTCAATTTACCGACGAATATTTGAGGCAGTCTACTAGTGTTGTGAGCCAAGAATGCGGATGGCAAAAGGGTTGTCTGTTCGGAAAACCAACACGGGTTGTGCGATTTAACATGACTGCAGACAGAAACACTCATCTGCGTACGGCACTCGTCTCAGAACGTCATGGTTGCTATGGGCGTCAATGCTCAGCTCCTTCATGTACTAAGGAACATTTCGTGCGATACTGTACGTCAGTGCTTCTTTTGTATTTTCTCCGCTACTGTTGCGATATCAAAATTCATGCTCCTTCCGCACTACTGAATGAGTGGTATAGAGCTATCGTTTGTCCTGACTACACTAGGTGTTATCTTTGCGAACATTTCCAAAGCTTTCCTTTGGAAACGAATTACAGAGCAGCTAAGAAAAAGACACGCTAGTCACCTTCTTGTCACAGAAGACTGGTCACAAGTACAATGATTCTGGTGAGATCTTTGTACCCAAGCACATGTCATTGTGAAATTCGAGAATCAAGACAGTATATCACTTCCCAGTACGTGCATCCGGAGGTGGTTCCATTCAACTAGGTGTCTATTACAAGAGTACGTGGATAGGTCAGTACTTGCATTTTGAAAGTGTTGTACCTTGATTCTTTAAACAAAGTTTAGTGCATATGTTATCTGGTCGAGCCGCACACATTGCACTGAGGATATGGTACAAGAGGAACGAACTTTTTCAAAGACAAGCCTGCAACCAAATGGCTGCCCACAAGCCATTTGTTGCAAAGCTCAACTGGCCCTGTAAGATGGGAACTTATCTTGGCGCGTTGTTAAAGTGATCAGGCATACCTGATTATTCAACGTTGTCTTGTTAGTTTCATCACAAGAACAAAGTAGCCTTGTCTATAGCATTTCGGCTCCCAATGTGCTGGTGAACATGCCATCCGAATCCGATGTGATCGATAAATACCAATGTGGGTATGACGCTTCGCACATGAGGAGGACAAAGCGCCGGGGTCAGGGAGACTCTTCTGAAGCGAGTCAAACAAGTGAAGTCAGCAGCGCATTAAATCAAGAGACCTGCATGGTGCATTGCATGTCCTGTTCGAATGCCCTAACATCAACGTGATCCGGTAGCTCCATCTGACGTTCTGAATTCGAAGTCACACAACAAAACATTGCGGTTTCCTGTAGCTCTTGTTATCCAGAATTTAAAGCCTGTGTTGTGAGATTTCAGCTAACTGCTTATGGAATGGTCGTCACCTTGGTTATGGCAAAAATTGTGAACTCTGACATTTTGGTATGTAAACACCCCGTTGTATGATCCATTAGTGATGCAGCAAACCCTTTTCGGACAGTACAGTGTCTGCCTATTGTCTTGTTCATCCAAATTTGTGAAAGGATGTCCCAATGCATTATGCAGCACAAGTCACTTTGAAAATCCCGGGGGGAAATTACTAAAATTCATCGCAACCCACAAGCTTCTCAGTTCCACTGCCGAGCCGTGGTAACAAAAAGGCATGACCTTCTAAGATGCCCTAATGTCCCACCACTCGGATTGAATTTAAATCGCAGCGTGAACTCAAGGCCGCTCAAACCAAAAAGGATTATCGTCTGCCTCTTAGCGAACACAGCCTTAAAGATATGGTCCAGTGATATTGCTAATGATGGGCCGAAATTTCCGCATAATTTTTCCTTGAAAGTGAGTATCCAAAATCTTACGAACGCAAACTCATCACCGATTAGGAAGAACTATTGCGGCGCGCACATTATTGATAAAAGCCGCTTGTAATTCTGCGTCGTTTTTAGGTGGTACGGTGATTGAAACAGGGACGAAGAACTTCAGCAATGTTACTAACGACGCATAGTTTGTATCAGGACTGCGAACCATGTTTACTTTCGCACGAGTTTTGCCGCTTAAGGGAAAAGATAACCGGCGTATTTACGCTGTCTTTTATTGTGTATACCTATTCAAACATTAATGTAGAACAAGCTACATAGATCGCATAAAATCGTTTACCAGAACGCATGTGCACCGTCAGTTGTGGTTCAGTTTTGTGTTGAGCAAATTATACAGGTCAGCGAGTCTTACACTTGAGTAGTGTATGACACGCCGTGGACCTTTCCACATCGTCGCATTCGATCCGCCGAGTACTTTCAAACTAGACTTAGGGTTATATCTTGACCGTCACTGGAGCCATCGCAATGAGTGAACTCTCTTTCTATATGTGCATGAGTACAGTTTATGGGAACGTTGAACCTGTTGTGAGTACCGACACGCTGTGCAAATAACCCGACCACAATACAATTACGTATATCAACATCTTGAATTCTCATCAAGGCTTCACATATTCTCATCACTGGTTTGTTGAACGTCATCCCGACATTTAGGATGTGTAACCGTTTTGTTCCAAAATGAACTCCGAGGTCACCAAAGTCACATGCACTATCTCGTCAGCTTCTAATAGTGTTGAGATATGAGGTTAGCAAGGGAACGTGTTTTCCTGCTAATCTTCACAAGCCGTGGCGTCGAAAAGACGTCCGTTTGTCGCAGAAAGGAAGTGTATAATGCTTGCGCGCATTCTGTTTTGCTCTATGGTTCGTAACCGTGATCTGTTCTTGAGGGAGATACCAGCAGACTTGTGGTTGACCATCATTGTCTCCACCTATTAGCCTACATCAAGTGGAACGTCAGCGTGAACAATGCAGTCGTTCCGAAACGGTGGAGATAGGATATTAATTAGTTAACTAACCACATTCCACAACCTGCGATGGTCGAATCACGTGCCCCACATACCAGCCGAGCGTTTACCGCATCGGTTACTATACATTGAAACCACCACCAGTTGAGTAAATCCGCGTGATGGTCAACAGACAACGTGTTTATGAAATATGGAGATTCTGACTGTTTCAAAGAGTGGAGTAAGTGGGAGTAGCCTACCAGGATGAGGTCCCCAAGATCACTCAAATCGCTGACTGGAAACGCTATCTGAAATAATGGTGTGCGGCAACTGGTGGTGTACGTTCATTCATACTATTTTCAAGTCTTCGGCTTCGCTCCATTTTGCTTTTTTTCTCTTTCAGTAAGGTTTGCTTCTAGTTCATTCCACGTCCTCGTTGCGATGAATGTCCGCCCGAACCGCAGTACCTGCTGGTCAAGCTGATGGCCTTGTGACGTGAATTGAATCGAATGTGCTGTAACACGCTCACTGTTAATTGAACTTGATTTCTGTGCTCCCGGGTGACTACATGCGCAACAACCTATGGTCGATTAGTGACTGTACTCTGTTTGTGTGCTTAGTGACTTGCCTGTCTGGTCAATCGCACGCCACGCTCGTTAAACGCTCTGAAGTCAAGTACGCATCCATCGGGATTGAGAGGGTAACGTGCTCCGCGTTAGAACGAGTTGTCGCCTGCGTCTAATTTTGAGTAAAGCTGTATTTGACTATAAGTAGCTTGACAGTGGACCGCCAAGAACAGGCATGTTTGATTTCTGATGGTTTTCGAATAATTAACCTTTTTGCGAACGCATTTCATCTCCGACATCTCATTTTTCCATTCGTCGCACGTCACCTAGTCTTTTCAGTCCGTTGGCGCCTGTGTGTTTATCTGAGAATTGTTTTCATCCATTCTGTCTTCGGGTTTGTTGTCCGAGGTTTTATATGAAGTGGATTTCAGACACATTGGTTGCATTTGTGGAAGAGAACAACTAAACCTGCGTTTCCAATTTGTTAGGGCTAAACACAACTAGAATTTGAACACCAACCCACTTTCTCCCGAGACAACGACTTCGTTCACTACGCCGTCAATCCCAGACTAGGTGCAACAGAATATTCACATCTAAGCATCCAGCCGCGGTCGCTTGTAAGCAGTGCCACAGTTTCTCCATCCTTCCAGATGGGGGCACTGTTACTTCCTTGTTGCCCCCAGTCGGCTTCAAACTTTTTTGAAATTATCACTGCATTTTGTTGATTTGAACAATTGCAAGTTGTGATTACCATCCAAAATGTTATTTAGTTCATACAGAACGAGTTCACTGCGTCGTCTATTCTATAAATTGAATCAGAGAAGAATATCAGGCATTTACAAACCAAGCCATTTAATTGGTTCCGGGTTTCCGTGCAAACACATGATCACGTGGATTCGCCAACAGTAGTCAACTGCCCTTGTACACGTTAACTATCATGCATCAAGTAACGCGGAAAGGTCCGTTTAAAACAAGAACGAACGCACACAGGCGTGAAAGATATCTGGTATGCCTGTCCTAAGTTCCAGCAAAGTTAACATTCCGAATAAAATCGATGCAGACAAGTATTTAGACATCGGTATGAGAACCATTACGCTCGAAGTCATGAAAGATATGGACATTAGCACAAACCAGCAGGCCTAAGCGTGACGCTATCTATTAAGTCGAAGGAGAATCGTTGCATTGTGCAGTTATGTCTGGTGTGTTGGACTGCATAACCATCATACAATGTGACGCCTGTTCCTCTTTAAACTTTGACGCAACAAAGACGTTACTTTTTAAATCAAACCTATTACGACAAACAACACTGTTACTTGGTCCCTTAATGGTTGACGTTTCATTTACTAATCGCCCGGCTAATAGTACATATGTCAAACTACGGTTATTGCACACTCCGTTGGCTGTGGTCGATCCGACAGATTTGACAAAACAATGTTTACTTGGTTTGTTGAGCACTGCGGAGATTAGTACTCACTGAACAACCACCGCTAATGTATTGTTAGTCAGTTGGTGTTTTGTTAACGTTCACCGATTTTATTGAGAAAACTAAATTTCACTGGTATGTAGAGCTGCACGTATGCTACCGTGGTTCCGAAGGATTACTAAAACAAATGCGCTCACCTGTTTCAAGGACCTGTGTCGGTTCATAATCTTTGCTCAATCCTGAAGGTAACACCATTTCTGGTGGTGAATGGACCGTGGTGGATACGGCCTTTTTCACATGATCACGATCTGACTGAGTAACTATGACGGAAGGATAGTCATTCCAGGAACCTCCGTGCTGACCGTCACGGTCCATAGGCTGTAGTGAACTTCTCCAACCGGGATCGTTAGAAGCGAAATTTGGACAATTCTTCATCAGTTCGAAGTGTAAACATTGTGTCGAGTCCCATTGTGATTGCCAGGTTGACGGAAAGTTGATATATTCTGAATATGGTAATGGATTGGTCGACTTTGGACCTGGGTTATCCTGGAACAACATATCCGACGCTGTGATCGTACGCGAATGTTCCATATGGTGTCTACGAGTGGCATATTCTCGGTTCTGTGTGTCTGTTGACTTCATAACCGTATTCGACGTACCGGTGGATGAAACGTTGCTCGTATGTCTGTTTCTGCGACGAATTTGTGTAGCGTAATTGTCTCTGGCTGACCACCCTGGATATAAGCGCTGATGCAATTCCTTCTCTTTTTTGGCTAATTCATAATACTTCGCCTGAGCTTCACGTGACAATGCATGCCATTTTCTCCCCAGGATCTGGTTGATTGCCGCAGATTCTTTAAGTGTGCATTCGGCAATCACTTGGGCACGCATTTCTTTCATGAAAAGCATAAAGGCATTCAGCGGTTTTTTAATATGTCCATTATTTCTTGAACGCCACCTTGGTTCATTTGACTTAGCAGTCAGCCGGCAGGGAGCACTGATTTCCAACTTGGTTTTACTGATCACATCAGAATTTGCGGAATAGTTTGGATGAGAATCTGATTCAATTTCTCCGTAAGTGTCCGGGATCCCTCCATAGTTCCAATGGTTGATTGAACCTTGGAGATTTCTGCGGATAGTGTCCGAGTTTGCTGTTGAAGACATCAATTTATCATGCGGTTGCGGCAGCGCACCCTTCGTTCCGAACCCTGATATAGCCGTTTCTTCAGTGTAATCTTCTTGGCTGTAGTTACTGGGACGGTAAACATTTGAGATCGGTCATGTTTCGGTTCAGTGAAGCCTTCTGGCGTGTATAGAATAACGAATATAAATAATCAACAAGCACAAATCCAGTACTGTTTCTTAATTACTAATAAGTAGTTCAGCAGGTTAGTTAATTCAAATGCTGAATTGTAGTAAATCAGAACATCAACTAGATTCGAAGGAGCGGCAGGTACAGCATGCCCAGAAGCGGTGAACCAGTTGAGCTACGTAGCCACACGGGCACCTCGGGAATTTCACATTTGAACTTAATCATCTACCCGTCACATCGTCTCATAAGGAATCTACCAAATTATCCGGGGAATCGATTTCTGGGCTTATGCTTAACGTTGTAGCTCAGTTGGTAAAGCGCTTGTCGCATGTAGGCATGGTGTTTCTCTTGTTGGTTCGCATCTGGTTGAAGCCGAGATTTTTAACAACTGGATCTCTGCTATCTTCCTTAACTATTTGCTAATTCCCACTATGACCGACGAAGGATTACTCGTCCAAATTGAAGTACACCGGAAACATTAATCGTGCTCAAAGTTGTCCATACGATGATCAACCCACACCTTTGATATACCGACGAGGTGGCCACTAGGAAACCCAATGAGCGCAATAGGGTGAACCGATCAAGTTGTGATTGTTGAGGATTCTGATGCAGCCGATAGCTTGGGTTGATAGTTTTGGTGCTCGGTTGTTCATGGAGTTGATATGAAACCAATCACTGATAGATGGTTGTAATTTGTTTCATGCTTTGCGTCAATTTGTGGGTCCAATTGTGTTAGTTAGGTCTGTCATATGCATTGCCACTGTCTGTCTCGGCCTGAGCAGTGGTCAGTAGTGTACACCGTGAACTTACAAGTAGCCTAACAAATTAGGAAATAATCAAAGGGACAAGGTGTAAGAAATGCGGTCATTATGCCCAGATGATTCGTGTGGGCGTGGTTTAATTGGTTCGACGCTTAAGGCATTAGATACATACCTGTCTGAAACTTAGTTTCATACTCAGGTCCAAGTTTGTACGCATATCCACAGGTAGACGAGGTAAGTTTTCGAAAATATTTTGACAGCACTCACCTGTCGCGTATGGTGTGCTGATATGCATTACTTCAACTGGATAGAAAACAGGACCTGCCAGACACGTCAACTTAGTGGTCTGAAGACTTAAGACATGCATCTCGAAGCATACTGCGAAGTGGTTTGTCAACAATATAGACGCCGTCGTCCAGACCTGTAACAGTCAATATGAGAATTACCGGCGTCTTCTCAATCGTTCAACTAATGTGGCCACTTCTTATCTTGCTGAACCAACCATAATGCACCATCAAATGTCTGCTCAGTGTGTACGATAGTCAACCTAGCACTACCATGACATTAATGAGTTTTACTCACTGTTTTTTCATTATCGCGGGTTCATTCCAGTTCCAATTGTTTTCCACTCCAGTTCTCTCTTAGTGTTATAACCTGTATCCATAAGTTTGCTTTCGAATTCTCCATTGGCCTTCGATCACAAACTTTTATTGAAACTGTCCATACTAACAGTTTTTTATTCAGCTTTTTTAATATTTAATTTTTTCGTGTCATGACCTAACAGAAGCTTAACTCTGATCAACCACAGATTCCTGTTTAACAATAAATTGAGCTCGTGCATGTCTACCCACAGAAGTCTGTACAACCCATCCGACAAGAACGGGTGAAATGCTTCTAGCAAATGTGCCTTGCATTACACAACCTGAATACTACACGTTCACTTGAGAATATAGCTAATTCGGAATGCAACATTAACTGTCCGTAAACTTGCTATCTAATTCGATGTCGCCATCTGGATAAGTTAAACTGCTCTTGTTTTTCAATGCTTCGCATTAATGTCAAACGTACCGGCCTTCTAATGTGTACGTTCTAGATTCTAGTGCATTTTAATCGTCTCTCCCGGCAATTGATAAGCCATATTTGTAGTCATTAGGGCTGTTGTCACAAAGTTCCAACCCTCGTGCTAGTAGGGAAATGAACTGGTCTAGACGGCTTATACATTTGAAGGAAGTGTGTGTGTGGAAAGCAACTGGAGTAAAGAGAGCACGAAATAGCAGACGTCCTACAAGTCCGAACAGCGGCGTGTGTAGGAGCGCACTGAGGAAAAATTCGGGTAGATTTGCGCATTCGGTGGTGTGTGAAGTGAATGACCCCAAAGCATACAAATAGTTTGTTTCTCGTAGACACGAATCGAGCAAGAGTGGAAAGCTCTTAACCCATTACAGTGGTGTGTCTCAGTCTGAGCACATCTTAGCTTCAGTGAGCTACCGCTGGATAATATTGCCTCGTGTATGAAACAAATCAATAAACCTGACCAACTATATTTTCGTCTGACCTTGATCAGTAAGTAAGTTTTACTCAGAAAGTGTGGTGATTTGTTCTGTCAACTTGACGGGGAGTCCCAATCGCGGGGCATCGACTGAAATTAATAGGACAATTATCGTGTGTCCACTCGAAACGTTTGGGAGAATTGAGGACTACTCACAAGCGATTGTGGATGAGGGGATACACACAGAAATCTGACCATGCCCAGTGTGCGGTCACTTGTGAAGTGGTCGACTCGGTTGTCGCATGACAAGGTAATCCATAGTTCATAACCCGATGCGCACTACTGACCAGTTTTAAAAGAAACGAAACTCTGATGGAGTCGTTCCTCTTGAAATGGGTCGACTGATAAATCCATTCGAGTGCGAAAGCTGTGGTCGAGTGTAAGCGCTGCTCATGCAACGTCAACTAAATTCATCACCATTCCACCTGATAGCTTGGGTGTAAGAGCACATGAATAGAAATCTTTGTTCCGTTAGGATAACCGTATGACTTTACCGATCACAAGCGTTGCTTAGTAATTGGCAGAAAGGAGGACTATAACTCCTAAAATTTTAACTATTAAGTCAGGTAACGTTGGACACATTTGACAAACGCTTCGGCTGTTCTTGTCGGTCAGACTACACAGATTACGGTGGGTCAATACGTGACCATTGGTCCGAACCCTAGTTATTTTAGGTACAAACCGTATTGTACTGCTCACCTGCTTGAACGCTGTGATAGGAGGCAGTCGGCCAATCACCCAATCTTTTTTGAACATTTGTATGTTCATGCAAAACTAGTAAGTATGTGTCCTGCATGTTTGTAAAAATCACTTCTAATTCACCGTTACTGACGTTTGTGTACAAAACTGTATCTAACTGGACGTCAACAGACCTTCCATAGATGGGAACAGTTGTTTTCGCATCTACGGAGTGAGCAGTTTTAGTTAGATGCTTATTAATTGATGAAGTGACTTTCCGAGGAATCTCATCGATACATATAGTCGGTCGAGACCCTTCGGCATACGTGTCTTCTAAATATGATCATCCTATCTGTTCTGAGTTTCTTCACCTGCCCTCAACTGTAAATGCATCCTGTTTCTAATATGCTTGTAAAAACTGAAATCGAGCATTCTGAAGTGCAGCTAAAAACCGTATCCAAATTAACAGAATACTACTGTCAGTTAAGAGCTAAAGCAGACGATATATCAGATCGAATCAATTCGACATGTTCAACACAATTGATTAGCTTGCCAAAGCCTATATTTTCGCCAATAACCTTAGGAATAATCAGAGCGTTGTGACCAGATAAATACTAAGAGTTTGGCCAATATAAATTGCATACCAGTCACAACTAACCGCAGCATTCGCCTTTCCATACAATAGTCAACCGGCTATTTTCACAAACAAGCACTGGGTTCGGGTTTTGATTTTGTTGGAGCTCGTTAGTAGGGTATGTACCCACTAAGTTCGGAGTATAAACTTTGACCACTCTTTCATGGGACAAACTTGTTGACCATTGCGCCACTGGCCTCACTTTTGACAAGACTGCACTACCATTTATAAACGCTCAGTCAAAGCTGCTTATGAGTGCTGTTCAGATTGCCCAACCACCTGAGTAGGAGTCATATTAACTGTCCTTCTGACTCCAGTGGATGATCCCACGACTACGACTTCTCTTCAGGTTGAGGTCATAGAAATTATCAAAGTTGCTAGGCTGCGGAATTTTTTATCATGCCCCTTGGCAAAAATAAGTACTATGATGACGAGCTCCAACAAGATCACAACTCTAGTCCGGTGTTTCTTTTCGAAATGGGGTGGCTGGAATGGTTGAGTGAATGCGATTCTGACCGATGCTCAATCTGTCCGTCACGCAGTCCGTCCTCATAGCGGATCCGCTGTGGTTGTGCTCATATCTGTTCAAGTTGCCAAAATTATTATTCGGATGAATCCATGTTTAGAGTTTCCGGTCAAACAGCCTGTGCAGCTACGAGAGAAATGAATTAAGCATGAGTTCTACCCATTACATATTCATGGGTTATTAAACAGTCCATTCCATTACGAACTGAAAGTTGAAGGCACCAAAATGTTTCTACTCAGTGGACTACCAAATGTTTACACTCTCTGTCTTTTGATAAGTCCCATCCTCTCGTTCATTATTTCGCCCGATTAGAAAATTTCTGATTGGCTTACTGATCTGCCGTACACTACGCAACAGGGATAGGTGTGCAGCGAGACCTTAGCTGTTATCCACCACATTTAAAATTCAAATATTCCTGATTCCAAAGTCACCACAGTTAGCCGCTTAGTTTCTGTATACTAAGGTTTCTTTACGTAAGACCGTCTATTCCTTGTATGTTTGTTTTCGTATCTACCCCATCGAGGTTGTCCCACCAACCACTTTTTCGAAGCATATAATCTCATTGTGCAGACAGAACCTAGCATTTTGCTCGCATATTATTTTTAAACAAACTTATAAGATCCTTATGGGAAGTCCTTGCGGACCCAAATTGATCGACGCCTTCCTGAGGAAGAATGAGCAAGAAGTGACAACTGCTGTCGCGGTTATGTAATTTCTTAAACATGACCACGCTTAAGTTAATGCCACAAAAGCTTACCTTATTCAGTAATTGGAAGTGCTCTTTTTTGGATGTTCTGCTGGCGCGTGAGGTAGCATGGGGCATTCAACGTCCTGTTTGATTGCCAAGCAATTCGGCAAAATGAAAATCGAAGTATTTGAGCTTCACGGCTCTGTCTACTAATAAGTCTTGGTGCAAACCCTTAAGCTTTTAAGCCTAAGCTATAGGAACCCCAGATAAACTGATGGGGGAAGACAAATGATGCTCATCAATACTTTGCGATTAAACAATTACGCAGGCGATTTGACAAACGACATACAAGAGAAGTAAATCGAACGAATCGGTAACCGTATTGCCAGAGAGGGCTGTGTTTTCTAACGAACGGCGGAAAGTGGTCATCTACTGAACTAGACGTCCTCGCCACTCAAGACAGCAGTCAAGAAGACCAAATATGTTGAAGAGAAGATTACGTTGGTCGGTCGCTATCATCTGCAAAAGAATACATTCTTACTTTTTCCGTATCCTGTGTACTTTGTAATTTTAACTGTTGTTTGAACAAACGTATACTGACAATAACAAATGGACGTAATCTAGAAAGTCTAACTATCTGTATATCACAGTCTGTCACATGAATCGGTGGACTTTCTAACAAAGTTTCTTCACCACTGGTTAGCGACTGACCTTTTCGTGGATCTGGAGGTTTTGTTTGCCACACAAAGCCAAAACGAATGTTACCGATTACTGACTGTTATAGAAGCCCTGCTGAGCCCTAAGTGACAACCACAACTTGGACTGAAAGTTGTTTACCGTGGTGTGAAAACTACGGTTGCTTTAATAATCACGTTAATTTCGGAACGCTAACTTTCAAACGGCGTGGCACCGATGGAGTTGTAGGAAATCGATAGGTTACACAACAAACTGTTTCTTAAAATGTTGAGCATCTAATTAACAGTTAACCCAAACGTATGCAATGTTGCAGAATAGAAAACTTTACGTTATGCACTTGAAGTGCATGCAGTTACCTCTCCAGGAATATCAACACGGCAGGTTATTCGGTTCTATACTTAAGAGTTGGGCCCTACGCTATTTCCTGCTAGATAATAGTTGAGGGTGCTGAGTTTTCCACACTGCGTAACACTGGTGGTTTATCACAGAGTTCGGCGCTTGATAAAATTTTCTACCGGGTAACGTTGCTCGTAACCCATCTTACCCAGACATCGCTGGCTCGTTCGTTATTACATATTACTGTCACGACTAGCATCCACGTGGATTCTCCAATAGTACGATTTGCAAACCCGGATTTCCGCCTGTCCGTACTACAAATAAGTAACCAAAGGACCCAGTAGTTCATCGATGTCACTCCCTTCTGGACCGTACCTCATTGCAAGAGGGGGTGTTTTCATTTCAGTAGGGGATTGCAGCCGTGACTGCTGTCTTGTTAGCCCCTACCCCTGCACTTTTACTGAGTTAACTGAAACGCTCGACAGCTCCATATACTTTCCACTGAGCGACCATAACTTCCATCAAGTGTGTGGCAGTCGTTTTTATGTTACGCTTTTCTCTTGGTTGATCTTTTCTGATCGGCTAATCTTCACGCACGTTCACTCAGTATACCTGAGACTAAGATCTCCAGCAGTCACTTCTCTCCTACTGAGACGATCAGACAACCTGATCATTAGTCACAAACGAAAGTGGTTGAGTGTTCGGATATGATAATTCGGTCGTACCCAACGTGAGGCCAGCGACGCAGTGTTCAACACTGTTGTTCTATAAAAAAGTGGCCAAAGTTCTAACTCCTGCAGTGTCAAAGATATGCACTACTGACGGGCTCCCATGGTGTTCCTTTTTGAATCAGGCTGGCTGAAAAGTCTACCTGCGTGCGAAGACTGTGACCAAATATGAGTTACGTTCTACTTGATTTCAATCACGTCCTTGACTACTCAATGTACTGAGCCCAAACAATCAATGAAACTCCCTCCGGACAGAATCTACTTCCAATGCAGACCATTTCAAGCACACCTCTTGAATGTACCTTGTTGTGGAGAGCCCCTGCTCCAGTTCATTACCATAACACCCCACATTTGCTTGGCTAAACTACCACTGAGACCAAAATATCCCTGCAGCACCGGAATATAGTAAGACCTGCTTGCGGCGTGTTCTCTTCAAGATGATGTTTAAAATTGATTAGCTAAGCATCCAAAACGAAGCACGTGACTCGAGTTGTGCGTCCGTTCAAGCTGTTGTTCAATATGCATCCTTTGTTGAGGTTAAAATTTGTAGTCCGATTTACGTATACACCAATTTATCTGAACGTGAGCAAAGTGCCATATTTCAGTAAACTCAGTAAACTTCATCGAAAGCTTCTATAAGCGCTAATTAGCTGATAAGAAACATGTGACAAAAGTCCACAGAACTAAAGGTGTCTCGTTCTCCATATATCACCGATATTAGTCCAGGCTGTACGTAGCCGACACAAAAGACCTACTACATGCACATTTGTATACAAGGTCAGTATGTGCTATTACCGAGCTTGGAAGCCTGTGTGGAGTTTGACTTAAATTCTTGGTATGCTCATGAATTCTTGTTCCATTCCCAACCGTCGACCTATCACGTGTTAATGTAGAAAGACCTCTTAAAGTTGATGTACATCAGCCCATCACGGTGCGACGGTGGTCACCTAATTCGTCCGCAGATTTTACTTGTAAACCGAAGCACAACTCGAATCTCAAACTTCTTTTCCAGGGAGTCAAGTCGAAAATTTATGGGAACTTGAAGCTTACGATCAGCTTTGAATCATGTCCAAATCACGATAAACCAGCCACCTCATCTAGCTGTTTAAGCTTTTAGCAACTATACCTTTCCTGCTTGTTTCTTAATTACCAAATGATTATTCAACGCACGATGCTTCCGCCGCTAACTTGCGCCGAATTTAGCCTTCAATCATTTGTTGCCAGCATTGTGAGTATATACCTCAAGTTGGCGCTTTCCAGCGTGCATTATTTCGACCAGTCAGTCGATGAAGCAGAACACAAGTGTTTTCGTTTCTTTGCGAGCTGGTGGAAGAATAGGGTTTGCTAAAAGTGATGAGGCCCCTACCCAGAAAGTAAGGGATGACCGTAAAGCAAAATGGCTAACAGACCGAATAATACCGACAAACAATCGATGGGCACTGATTAAAAGTTATAGTCCCGGGTAAAAAACGAGATCACAAGGTAGGAGAATCTACAGTTCGCTTCTGATTGTAAGACATCATGACTCGTTATGGCACGCTCTCGATCTTCCTATTTTTAAATGTTGAATATCACTCACTTAAAGGACGTTTCCACATTCCGGTAGACCTTATCATCCAGCTGCTTTCCAGAAGTAACGCCAGATTAGAGTTTTGTTCTTAGTTGGACTTATCATTAATGTATATTCGTGCTCTGGTCTTCGACTGAGCTCCGGTCCACGCGCTTTTGACGTGTCACTCGCCTTAGGTTAGGATCTAATCAATACCTCTGGGCATCCAACCACAGTCGTTTGTATGAAATTCTCCTGTTGCCAGATCGTGTTTAGGGAACATTCAATAACTATGCTGTTAACTCTGCTCAAAAACCTCACGAGCATAAAGCGGAAGCCACTGTTAGATATGAGTCACGCACAATTTATAACAAAGAATTCTGAGTTGTGTATGTGTCCGTTTCCCGTCCCAACCTGACTCACTTTTTGGTCACTTCTTTTCGGTCAGTCGTTGTTGGATCATCAAGTGAATTATAACGACAGGCAAATGGTTGTTGAAGCCACGTTTGCAGACAGTCCAGTGCATTACGCGGTTTCGTCTCACTTGCTGATCCAGTGTTTTCACAATTTATTGCGGAGCACGTATAAGTTCCTCCAGAGTTTTCCATAAACAATTGTTGTAGGTTGGTCGCGGTCGACCGGTTTACCGAACTCTGAACCATTTGATTAGAGTAACCGAGCTTTGGAAACCACAGTTTGTCTGGGTTGAATGTGAATGACGAGGCGTCTGTATGGGTTTCCGTGAAGTCATTTGGGGTGACAGAATTTGATGGATGTGACCCGAAACGTGGTGGCGATTCCTCGTACCCAGGAGAGTGGCGGTAGTCAGTTAGATCAATGTTTGGTGTGTTGTTCGTAACCAAACTAAACATAGATGACCGGCTGGAATACGATGCTTGGTAGATTTCTTCCGGAACAGCAGTCGACTCCACAGATGCGAACGACTGCGGGCGAACTAAATTGGTGGTGAACATTGAAAAGACCTAGAATCAAGTGTTGTAGAAATCAATCTAGAAATATTTGAAACAATCAGTCAGGTGACCAAAGCGGAAACAGCAAAATGCAACTGATTGATAATTTTGATGCAATAAGGGGGTGGTTAAAGATACATGCATACTGAGTGGGGAAGGTCAGATATGGTTAAAAAAAATCTAGAGGAAACAAACAAGAGCTAAATTACTGTAGAAAAGTACCAGTTGCATTCTTACCAACATAGTGAAAGGTTAGTCACCGACTGTTTCTAAGCGCATAAGAAGGGATTCACTCGATGTATTGCGACAGCTTCCGCAATATTGAGAGCCTGCTTTAGCTTGGGTCTAAAGAACACTCTGAAAGCCGTTCTAGGGTCCACTGAGTGGCCGGTCTGTAAAGGGTGTTTTGTAATGGCACTGATGGCACAACCGATCCCCGAATTCAAAAGCCATTTCGGTATGTGTTCGTTGATACGTGTGCTGAGGTGCCTCCTGGTTCTGCCGACGTATCTGTTTCCACAGACACAATCAAACGCGTATACAATATTGGAATTTCATCACCTTACTGTTTCTGATGGTTGGGAACAGTGATGGTGTGTTATACTGAATGCAGTTATCTCGGTATGACTGGACAACTGAAGTGTTTACCTGAACAGAACTGGGGTAATCAGACAATTTTACATATCCAAAGTGGTTACCTATTAATTTCCGGTGTTTCCTTATCCGTGTTGTAAGATAAAGCGCTCGAGATGAAACAGTATTTGTCCAAGCTGCTTAGGATTTAGCAAAACATACTCCTCGGACTTTGACAGACAAAGAGGTGTTATGTAACTTAAAACAAGCCTCTGCAGGTACCATTACTAAATGTGCTACACACCGACATATCTGAGGTGATAGCTGGAAAAAGCTTCCACTCAAAGATGTAAGAATTAATTGAGAAGGCTACAGTGATTTGGCACCTGAACGGCATGACATAATTAAAGAACAAATAATCTACCTCAAGCACATAATGACTGCTCTTCGATGCGCTGGGCGAGTCTTATTGAACAGGAGAAATGGACCATGAATACTAAATAAAAAGCAGAGGTCGGTTTCTTGAAACCCTTTTCACTATTTTAATAAGCTATCTTTCAGTAAAATATCACTTCAAGCTTGCGTTCCGTCTATTCAAGCAGCAGTTATTTTATCCCAAAATCAGGCTCACGCGTAGCTGTGATCTGATCCTCACATGTGAAGCCCGTCTCACGGAGGAATATGGATGGCCAACCGGAGTGATGTTAGAATTAAGGAGTTGAGTGAGATGACATTTTTAGTAGCTAATAGGCCAAAAAGGATGTATTTCACTTTTGAAGAAGAACAGATAACAAACACTGAAGTAAACGACACGGATTATGATTCAGAGTGTTGCAGTTCAAAGTGACGATAATTGTGCGTTGGTTATTTTTACGTTTTCCCGTAACCATTGACTTAGTATTGTCTGGGTATTCGTAATACTTAAACAAAATATTTTTTCGTGTTTCTACGAAAATGCATTCTAAATTAAGCAGTGAGCAAGATACATTGTAACAAGGAACAGCTTTATTGGATGGTGGCACACTGCGTATTCCTTTCTGATTCGTGGCTTGGGATTTTGTGAGTTGACCACTGGTCACATTTGATGGGAGTCTTTACGTAAGTTTACCAGTTTTGACCAGATCGTTCTCAACGCAGGCATCTGATTCAACTTCCGTCTTTTGAGCTGGATGTGTTGAAGGCTTATCTCGTCGCGTACACCTGGAAGTATAACATATAACCATTGCCTATATTCTAAGAACGCCAAATTCAAAATTATACGCCGAACACTCACGCACTGATGATGTCACCTCGCTTGGTGATGAAACGTTTGCAACCTAAATGCCAAGCTCGGCGAACATATCAATACCAAAACAATCAACCCGAGCTACAAACAACAACACCACTATTCCCAACCATCAGAAATTCCGTCCTGGCAAGCAAACACTAAAGCGTCAGCTCTGAGCAACTTTACTTGCTGAAGTCAACTCAAAATCTACATTTCAACTCTGAACGAATATGCCGGGTGGAACTGACTGCATGACTATCGGTTTTGGGGTAACGTGATGTTCTGTCCAGTGCAAATTGATCCAGGACTAAACGGTGTTAATATCACCGACAAAACGCTGACAAGTTTCGAGTGTGTTTTGGGCGCCATAGCTAGCTGATCTGCACCTAAAGAACAGTCCTACCTCGCAAAAAATTATAATCACTTCGGTCTGTCCAGATTCCGGAGCTGAAGTTTTCGATTTCAGTTTCCAACAATCGTTAGAACTTTCCGCTTTGTTATGTGGTCCGAAAACGGCCAACCAGTAGGTGCTTCCAGGTCTAGTACAGTTCTCAATCTCCAGCACTTTTGCTGTGTTTGATAAAGAAGCAACAATATTCAGTTCATGGTCAACCGAATGGGTTTTTCAACTCTGCTGACAAATAGGAAATATAAATATGAACATCTTTCAATGGTCTAGTTTACAGCAGACATACTACTAGTCGCCAAATTCAGTGATACAAACACGCAGACCGATTTTGAGGTTCTGGCTGAGATCCTCTACTAGCGCTTGCGGACTTTATTCAAACCGAGACATAGGCTGGTCAGGAATAAACAGACCGTCTGAATCCATCAAGGTTTTTATATACGTATCCGTAATGCTCAACTCGAAAGAAGCCCTGTAGACCCTAAGTTAAACTTGTAGCGTATCGATGGAGATTATTCCCCCATCAAGCAGTTACTTGCTGGGTTCAGAGATCAGACTGAGAGTAGGAGCGCTAGCAGGAAAGGTTTGAGTCGACAGTCAGTATCAATTGGTTAACTTTGACTAACATGGTAAGGAGAGGGGACAACTGGCCGGCTGTGAAATCAGCTAGTCATTTGTAGAGATCGGCTCAGACCACAAGTTGACTGATAGTTAGCCAAGGTCAGGATACCTGTTGACTATCTGGAATGTGATGCACACAGATATTGGACCTTTTCGGTATCGAAGCTCCATTAGGAGTCCCATTCTCTAAACTGCAAGTAGTTAACTTTTTTTTAAATTGTTCGATTTTGCCCAAACCGGTCACTTTATACGACTTGAATATTTGGCATTCAGACTGGTGCATCTAAAGACTTGTTATCGTTGGCTAACTGATTAGTTCAGTTCACTGCGGTTTAAGCATAATGCAAAACGACTAAGAATAACATCGATATAATATACGCGAAAATAGTTACATAAAAACTGCGCAGATTTGGGTGTTTACTGGGTGCCAATTTATCTACACAAACCGTTAAAAGTATGATAGAAAAAATCGTACCAAAATGGTTCTCAAACATTTAATATAACCCTTGTTATTGTTGCGATATTATCGAGTTGTGTGTGCACACACGAATGCGAAAATTCACAAACTCATTGATGTACGTTAAGGCACCTTTTCGAAATGTAACTGTGAGTAATTCCGTTTGACCTGCTTTTTGGATTATACGAACAGGCGTTTGAACATATATTGGATCAACAGTTTTCATGTGGCTGATTGCATAACTCATTATTTTATAAGCCACGCCGAAATCTGGAAGTAGATACAGTATCTCCTTCAGGAAGAAATCTCTGCAAGAGGAAACATTATTAAGAGATAAGAAAGATTTGAACTTGGACAGCTACAATGCGAACTTCTCTGGGACAGAAAACAGAGCTGGTTCTGCTCGGGAGAAAACGGTTTGTAAATGTTGTCGGACAATACTCGGCCTCCTAATAATTTCCTCCGACCAGACTGTACAAATCATTTAGTGCTCACTTATCACGAACTGTTATGACATGCTAACATCTGATAAATAACCCACAAGGGATTCCAGGTGGGTGTCTAATCTTCAACTGGTTTGTTCCCTGAACTGCACCAACCCGATGTCCACCAAATGAACGCTAGGACTGGCATTGTTCATCCAGGCCTGACCTCTTACAGATGTTTGTGTGGAAGATATTAGCGGATTTGTTTTGAACGCTTAGAATTACTGACGTACGTCAAGCATTTACGATATGCAATAAAGGATGCTCCTAAATGAGTAACCCTCATATGCTATATATGTATATATAGCATATAAGGGTTACTCATTTATATAGTATTCCCAACGCTGTCTTGCTTATCTTGGTCCAAAAACGTGGACACAAATGCGGTTGTGATGTTCCATCAGTCCACAGTTCCCATTTTCGAGTAAATGTTACTTGGCTGCTGTCTCGATCCGAGCAGCTTGGTAGTATCCAAGTCAGTGTGCAACTTTACAATCGTACGGCAGCAAACGCTGCGCAGCGTAACACCGATTGGTTTTTTCTCAATCTTTTATTCTGAACAGCAGATAAATGTTATTTCAACTATTTTCTACTACTACTAGTCATTGAAAGATATACGTTAATTATCACAATGGACTGCAGTCTGGAGTCAGATAATATATTATACTCCAGAAGGTTGACACTGCATTGGTGTGCTAAAATTCGTCTTATTGAGACTGATTTTGAATAACAGTGCCCTGTGTATTTTGACAGATTTAACAAAGTGGCATTGTTGTTAGTTTTGGCTCACTCTCGTCGATCGGGATCCATGAAATAAAGTGCCTTCTCCCGTAGGAGGAACAGATTTCACGGCAGAAACATTTTTCCACACTTCAAGAGAGCGTTTCTTGCTGTCAGGATTGCTGTGTTGTACAGCCCGTGCACGTCTGTTGTAGTCAGTACGAAGATTCCGGTGTCATCATGCAGAAGGTATTAGGAAGATAAACTAAAAACTGTTACGTGCCATGAATAGTAATTGTTACTGACCTCATGGATTTTCAGAATGTCATGCACCAGGTAGCCATGCCCGATGGTTATAGCCGACTGGACAATCACTATGGCTGTATACGAATCAAACGGTTGTTCTGAAGGCTAAGCGGACACGACTTAATGTTAAACGATGTTTGTCAGTTCGCATCGCTTAGCCCTGCCGGTTACGCCAACCAGGTCCACTGAACCAAAAAACTGACATTCCGAGGGGACGGTTTTTCAACTATTCCGTTATTTAGCTTAGCCATGATTATTCTCTGACGCAAGTCACCATAAAGATCTCTACTGAAGGAACGGCTTCTTTTATGCAATAGTTTGTGAGAGATTTAAAACCAGAACTGGAAAATCGAATGAGGGCCAGGTGAACGTTTGCGCACAGTTAAGTACACTTGTTGAAATTCTGTGAGATACTTTTTGGTTCAATGTCACTCGCAGACAGTGGCTGATACAGTGAACGCTCAGTGTTCGTCGACCGATCAGTAGTGAAACAGTAGTATAGCTACAGTTTCGGGTGGATGTGTTTGGATGCTTCTTCCATTGAAACAACTGCACCTGTTTACAGTGAGTGCAGACTCAAATTAAAAGACGCCATTTAGGAGGAAATCAAGAAATGTTGTAATGATACTCACTAAAAAGTGTTATGTAGCCTCAAACTTAAAAATTAACTTAATACCTCACTTGGCTGTTCTATCGCTAGTAAGAGAGTTGCAAACACGTCAGACATTTCAGCTGATCAGTTAAATTACGGAAACGGCAAAACTAACGGATAAAAGTTCTGTTTGATCAAAATGTATGGACATATTCATCAGGTTAGTTTAGACAATTAACTTGCACACAGATAGAGGACTGAAATCATCCCAACGCTTGATCAGCTGCCATTCTGTGTCCTCAGTTGAATTATTTAAAATTTAGGCACACAGAAAGACAAGCGTGGTTTGCTTTTGATGTTTTCAAAGCATGGCAGACTTTGTTTAATGCAGGACGAACAAGATAAGTAACCTTTAAAAGCGTCCTTTTGACTAATCCTAATCGTACAAAAGCGGGTTTTTGACAAAAACAGGAAGCTTCAGACTTACCTGGGAGCCCTGTTATGTTTCGCCCACTTTTCGGTTCAATCATGACGAACAAAGTAAGCGTTTGAAACTTCGAAGCTTTGATGTCGTCTAGCTGCTTCCTTGAACGGATAAGTCTATCCAGAACATCTACCTGTGTTGTCACACCTCGGTTAGAAAATTGCCACAGGTGTGTGCGTGGGTGCAGCTTGTCGTGCTCAGTAGAAGGGATTCGGCTACTGATTGGTTACTGAGGACATCTCTCCCTGTAGGTATGCATTTATATGAGCAAAAGCCAGCTCAACTGAAGCATCCCTCTGGCCTCCGGTTGTTAAGCCAAAAGAGGGGGATATAAATTTTACAACCCGATTTGCCTATCTTTCACTCCTATTAGTTCGCCCATTGGCTCATGCCAGCGTTGGAGCTGACGGTATCTAAACCAATGGACGTTCATATCCTACTGACGTTTGTCCCCCTCCAAAAGAACTCCCCCGTTCAGTGTATTTCGTCCTTCTTTTTAATCAAACGCAATCAGACGAATCTTACGTGTACCTTTGGTACATGAAAATGGAGCGAATCGACTCCCAATATTCTTCCAAGTCAAGACATTTAAAGGAGAAAGTTGCGGGTTCAAATGAGTTCGCAAGTTTATGCTTACTTGCCTGAGCAATGGTTTGATGATATCTATCGTACCCAGCATACTCTGTTGGGGAGCTGGCAAGCAGCCACAGCCTCAGAATCAAGGTGCGGCGTTGATTACTGACAGCAGGATTAAAAACTGGCTAGGTTTACCACTTGATTGATCACTAGAGATCAATGTCTGCGCTGTAGATTCTACGTCTGGTCCTGGAAGTCTAATCGGAAATGTTGGTTAGTAAGGTTTTCGACTATGCCAACGTTAAAGTTACTGATGAGTAGTTTGGCAGAACTGGCAATTTAGAAGGGATTCAATTGTGAAAAATCTGGACTCCGGCTGGATTCGAACCAGCGACAGAAAGGACATGTCCAAACGCGGCAAATGCTCTACCAACTGAAGCACAAATCCATACCGGAAACTCAGCAGTTTCACATTCGGACCTTGTTACCAGTCGGAGCCCAGATTTTTCGCAATTGGGTCTTTTCTAAACGTTGAAGTTGTTTGTGTCAGTTTTCTTTGGAATAAATACGAGGTGCCGAAGCTGAGCAATGAATACCACAACGAAGTTTGCTAGCAAGGATACCTGCCGACATCATCTCGCTCACCTGGTTGCTTCTTTCGGGGTGTGCGTTACATGCTGATTGTGTTTGTGTGAGTTCACGAATTGTGGCAAAGCACATGTCCATTTCATATCACTTTTTCGCCTAACAAGGGCGACTTTTTCGGTTGTCAATTGCACATCTGTAACAAACACAAGCATATAGGCTAAATAAGGAGGACAGATGTTCTGACTAGAGATGTCTTACAAATCTAGAAAGTCAAACAGATAGTGCACATTTCTGGAATGTTTTTCCCACGCAAATCTGTCACTACGTTGCTTTACTGTCTTCGGTCGTTAATCGCAAAAATAGCTTAAGAGCGCTCGCTCTGGTTTCAGGCTGGACACAACTCACTACTTATCGCTGTTCCTGCACCCGCATAGACCCTTCAGATAGCTCCTTTGGAAGAGAAGCATTACGGTTGAATTTAGTTCACACTGTAGCTAATCACTACTGTATGACCAAACCACAATCGGGATTTGCGTTCCAACCACCCTTTTACGGCTCAAACACAGTTACCGTTGACCTCGCATCAGGCACGACCGAATTCTCATGTGTGAATACTCAATAATTTTCATTCGTAGAAGTTGTTGTGAATTTATTGTGCACAGTCAACTAGTATCTTCACAGAGCTTGCCGAAACCATCTTTATTAAACAATCATTTCGATAGTCTAAAACCCCATGGTTCGAGAACTTTATCAGTAGCAGTAACATGTAGTCTTTCCGCTAGTGGGTGTGATGTCTCTCAGTGAGCAAAACTGGGTTGTTGTATGAACGTCTAGGAAGCCGAACGACCTGATACCATTCTAACAGTTTTGCGTTAACTCAGTGTTGCACCACGCAACAGACACACTCGATACTCAAAATGGTCTCAGAGGCAGTTCAAGCACTGCAGGCTGGGATGTTCATCCAATGAAAGATATTAAGCCTTCTACCCTTAAGCTTACTGACTGCTGTTTCGTTTGTTGATGTGTCCTGTTAAAACTGCTAATTATTATGTAAGTGATCACAAACACAAGACCTCCTAATACAAATGCGTAGGAACACTAGCGGCAAATGATTTGGGCTTGTCCACAAATTATGCAGTCTACGAAAAAAACGTACTTGGCAGAGAATATTCCGTGAAAACCTTCCTCCGTTTTGAAGCCTGACCCATAAAGTACAAATCTGTTGTGTCCCCTTACAAGGAAACGAGCATGCAGACTTGTAACTCACAGTTAAAAGTGGACATGGCTCTTAGTGAAGGCTTTTGAATACGGGTTACAAGGATGGTCATGATGTGCACTCGTCAGCAAAAAGTCGGCAGTTTCATTCAGGTCATTATTTAACCAACAGCAATAGACGGAAGGTTTAAGGGCAGTCTAACAGTTACCCACTAACAGCCGTTCTGTCACATCGGCTCATCCGAATCTTTAAGCACACAATATCTACTCATCAGTGAGAAACCTTCTGAGAATACTCCCTCTGATTTTCATTTGTTAGTGCTCAAAATGCCATTATTAGGAGTTTTGCAATCATATAGAAGCCTTGAATTGCGTGACAATTAAGATGATTCATGCATTCTTACTAGTGGTAGACCTAAGCTACGAACGGTCTTCTGAACCGTTTATAAAATGATCAAATTAACTTTATTTGGAACCTCAAAGTTTATGAGTTTACGCAGTCAGAACCAGGATAGTCAAATCAACAATATCAGCTGTTTTGGGACTCGCCGTAGTCATGGCGGCAGTGTTGTACGAAGAAGTGAGCGTAACGAGTACTAAAATCACATCAGACTGGTACACTTCTGGAATTTAAAACTAGATTAAGTTGAAGAAATTGTTCGGGACTCTACAAACTAAAACCACCCACATTTAATTGTAGCTTCTGGATTCATGTTTTTCGATTGACCTATTTCGAAATTCAGCACTAGACTCCAGTTTTGTCCTTACCAGAGCTCTTGTCTGGACAGAACTTTACACTTCAGCTATCGTGACTGTAAGACACACGTACTAACGGCAGTAACTTTACTACAAGCATAACCAAATATTCGTGTTCTAAATCCAAAAACGACTTCGTTTCGAAAGAAGACTAAATAGAGTCAGCCTGTTCGTTTCTGTCGACACTCCCCTAATGGCGACTTCTCAGTTAGTCTCAAGTACGAGACTGCATTGAGCCAAGTGAGCAAATGTCCAAACAAAAAGTCTAAGCTGTCTGAATCCCCAAACTTAAGTCAGTTGTTTGGCATTTATCAAAGTTACTAGCATCCCAACCCTACCGCATTTACGGAAGCTAGTAGAAAACTAACTGAAACATCATCATTTTGAAAAGTCAGTAAACGTCTATGCGGCTGAAGCGATTGAAGCAACTTGTTACAACCATGCAATATTTGGGGAGCTTTTCAGATGACAATCGCTGTTGCGGTGGATAAAGTTCGCCGAGAAATAAATTCTGATCTGTCTGATGGAAGGTCGTGTTTACTTGACTATCAGCCCAGTGGGCAAAATTTGCACCGGTCACTGAATTTCTTACACCTGTCTCGAGTCAATCTCTCTCTGGCTTCTTCAAACAAATGAGCAGTCTTGTCACTCGCATACGGTATGCTAAACAGTAACTTTGATCTATCTCAAAAACCTGGGTTTTTTGTTGTACTAAGTTACACGAAGCTTCATGATTTTTAATAAACAGGTTGAGAAGAACATAACTTTACGAGCAAGTTACAATACTTAAATTTTCATCCGCCTTGGGTGGCCCTCATCAGGAGTGTTGTAATCGGAATAGAAAGCTGCTTAATCACTAATCAACACCAAGTAGTCGACGGTTGTAGAGTTCAATTTTATGTCCCCAACTCTCCAGACCACTTTCTGACCACTTGACCAATTTGATAAACCACATTGGAACACACCACTTAAGTTCTACGCAAAAACTCCGAAAATCGCGCTTATCACAACCCTCACCACAGTTATCTGTTTATTTCTGTACATCTGTTAGGTCCTGATACTTTGATGGGACCTCTGGGCAGCTGTCGGGTTAGTGCTACCACGCTAGGTTTTGCAGCCTGTAAAAAGTCCTCGAAACTATTCTTCTCTGTTCTCTCTTTTCTAACTTTAATTAGATGATCTCCTTCGAGGGACGAGTTTACGCAAATGGTCTTTCAAGACACTGTACTAGGTGATGGTTTCTCTGTGGCACCTGATAAAACAATACGAAAATTACTGTGTAATGGATGAGCTCGTTTTCAGTGATTCACCATCAGGCTAAATACACCACATTTATATCACACATTCTACTGGGAAATCATTAAGGGGGTAAATGGGGAATAGGTGGTAAATGAGATCAGTTAGATCGAGTATGTTCGTTACACGTTGTTCTTCATGAATACGCAGAGAATTTTTACGCGATTCAAACATTATGAGCAAGGTTTTGAATTGCACCATTTCAAACAAGATTTTGAATTGACCTAATGTGATTCAAAATTGCAACCAAATTTAGCATTATTATAAGATTGCAGAGAAGGTTGTTTTTGTGTTATAGATGACTGATGGATCGAATGATCTGCCAGATGTAAGTTCGCGAGGCGGTAAAAGTGCTCAAATAGTACCTAAATATTCTAGCATTCATGGTGTCAACTACATGTTTCAACCGAGCATTCAGTCACCCGATGACTGAGTTGTTTGACGCGCTTTCTCGCATCGATTATGTCCTCATGAGAAAATGTCCGAGAATCACACGAACGAACGACAGATTAGGTCGTCATGTTGAATACCCTGTTTGTGTGTTAGTTACGAAGATTGCCTGTAAGGATAATTAGCCCTTCCGTATGTCCTAACGGTGAGGATAATCACCCGCTTCAGGTGCAAGAGGACACAAGAACGCACAATCACGGATACACACACGGACATACCTCAAAGAGTGATTCAATTTTGTCATCTGTGAACCCAGCAAGCAGCGTCTTTGATCTTTTCTGTCCCAATGCCCCAACTGTTTTCGCGCACGCGTGCGAGTATGTGCACGAGCCCCCTCTCTGTAAGTCCTCACTCTTCTCCCTATCACTCAAGGGGCAGACAAGGAGATGGAAATTATTGACGTTTGAACTGACCACCACTTGCGGCCGGAAAAACTTGGCATAATATAGGATGTTATTTTATGCTCCTGTTAACATTTTTCGTCAGTGAGATCGTGTCATTTTTTTATCTACAGAATATTCCATCTCCTGGAAACACCATTCCGTCCGATTAACACTTTTGAAATGTTCGAATATTGTCGAAGAAGCGAACCCTCTTGAGCCATACTGGAATTCAAGCGGGCCATGATTATCTAGTCAGCTAAACTTAATTCACCAATGCATATTAATCGATTAGCGAACAATATATATCGTTCTGACATGCCAACGCCTATTTAACATCCACTTAAACAATCTGGCTTAAGGTTATCGGAGACTCAGTTTTGTTTATTATCTAAACCAAAATAAAACCATCTAATGACTGTTGGAACGAATGGGTGACACTGTTTAACTATTAATCACAAATGTGAATGACCTGGGGACATCCCAGATTTACTTTTGAACTATGAGCGTCAAAAGATGCAGTTTCATAATAAACTGCAGCTCTTTCCATTTGAGGCCAGAACGCAGAAAAACACAACATTAACAGCTTTCTGGAGCCCCTCACAAACTCTAGCTTACTGGACTGTATTCTTAAACCATACTCTTGTAGTACTGGTGTAGTAATGTTTTTATTTATTTTCTAAGTCTAGATAGTACCTCCGTTGCAATGTGAGTCCATGAGTTCGAATATTCTTCATTCGACTCTTGTCTAGAACTGAACAATGTGACATGATTCCAGCCGACGTGAAGTTATAGTGTTGCACTGTATGGTGTAACATTCATTATTTTCTCCTCAACCTTTATTCCAAACGTTATACATACATATGGTTATTTTTTACCTCAACGTGAAGCACTTCAACTTTGTGTGACGCTCACGTGATCGTCGCGAAAAGGTGCAACCTGGAGTCGTTCGACAGTATACATATACATATACATATATGGTATATAGTGGTAGTGGTATGTATAGAATATAATACGTGTGATAGTTCACCCAGAGTGTCTATTGTAGTTTGGTTTGTCATGAACGATACTGAAAAGACTCTGAAGTCAATCATGGCACCATGACTATTTCGAAGTTTCTGACAAAGTAACATGGCACACACATAAACTGGAATTTACTGGGTAAAATTTTCCCTCCTAAGCAGGAAATCTTCTTCGGATTAAACGCTTCTACTGCATCTGGAATGGACCTGTTTATAGGAGATTACCGTACTTATAAAAACTAGGAAATCGTTCACCCAAATGTTGTAGGTGGAAATGCTGAGTATTCTCATCTTGAAAGGTTTGAGGTATGCATCTTTTGACCCAATTCACAGACGGCCTTCTCCGATTATTTACACAGGTTTTATTTGAATATCCAACCGCACAATCACTAATTCTTTATGTGCCATTCTTGTTTAGCCGCTTCCATTCACCAGTTACACTCGGAAGGTGAAAATTCGTAACTATGGCTCTCAGCCAGACAAATCCGGGACCGGCCAGGAATGTCTTTAACTCAGCATATTGAAGTCGGATTTAGTTTTTCCGTATAATCATGTGATTTCCTCCTATAAACTTTAAGAACTGCCCCAAACCGTTCTCGTTACATCTAGTTGTTACCGCCGTTAGTCGGCTGATTACCTATCCCGTATAATTGTTATTCTTAACGTTTTAGTATCGCCTACCCTCTAACTGCACTGACAGCAAACAACTCTGTTGTCTTCTTAAGGGAAATGTCTTCCAGATGTGTCTTCCTCACCGAACACGTTTTCAACAAAGTGTGGAAAACAATGCTTTATAGGTCCTGTGAAAAACTGCTTTGTTTGGTCGACGCAACACCCCGAAAACTAAAAAAGTGAGCAATTTCTCATTCTAACTCCGATGCTCAAATCTGTAGGTTTTGTAGAATAAAATGGGTGAAATATTTGCCGTACGGAATCAAATGAGGAAAGGTGAATTTACGGACACATTTGGAAGGTCATAAACACGTACTAACTGAGTCTGAACTAAACAGTACAGTCGTTCTCAGATGACCGTCTGACAAAATTCTGCAGTCATCCTGGTGACGTAATCAGTTAGATTTAAAGCATCTATTGTAGAATCCTCTATCTCTTGCGTGGCTCTAAGATAGCCATTTGAGTCGTCATTAGTGCGTACACTGCAACGATCAAATGTGTACTTGTATTAGCTTAGACTGATACCAAAACTACATGACACTCTCGCAAAGTTCGATTCAGTCTCAGTTTCTGATATGATCTTGCCCACCGAGACACTTAGACGGAATACATGTAGACGGAGTTGCTCTAGGAGACATATTTTCTCGTTCACAAGTATATCGGAACTTACGATCTGCTTCTCGTATTGCGTTCGATTAATCTTCATCACACAAAATTCCTTTCAGTCCTCAACTGTGTCGTTTACAATTTGGGTGGGGAGATATATTCTGAATTAATTTGTTAACCTTCTCGCATTTCACGCAACACCACAACACCGTTTTTCTTAACTAAAGCATTTAGGTGTTCTTAAATGTGTCTTCAGATTTAAACTGACCTAACCATATAGCTTCTTTTTGTATAGAAGTTGGCCATCGTACAGTCCGTATTAAATGACTGCACTCTGTTATCTCTTGAGAAGATTATCGTGAATTTTGTACCTGTCTGTGTTCTTCTGCATCGGCCATGCTAGTCACCAGTTATTTCCTTAACCAACCAAGTAGTCCCTTGGGAAAGTTTCTCGAGATGTTCGTCATTCAAATTTGCATGCCCATATTTTGTCACAACTTCCAGCTGCGTGCAAGAAAGGTGTAAACAAAGTTACAGCTACTGTCTCGTATCCGTTGCACTGTACACTTCTGTAGACAATGCTTGCCTTATTGCCTTAAGTCTGTGTTCAGAGCTTCTATCGTCCCGTTTCTCGCCCACTTCTAACTCAACAGAACTAAGCTCTTTATTGAGACGTCCCGTCATTAAACTAGTTGACTCTTCTACCTTGTGGCAGTTCAGCTACATAACATCAAAAATATAGTTATGTACCCTTGCTTCCAGAAGGACGGCAACAAGCTGTGTGAGAAAATGTAATATCCTGAACACTACTTAATTTTATCATGTGATAAGCTTATGGATATTTTCACGGGAAAAGCACGTCGTTAGTTTTGTGACCACTTCATATTGTCAGTCTCCACAAATGAACTACAATCAGTCCGCATTTCTTAGTGCTATTCATCAACACGTACAAATATTCAGTATATGGACGACCGTGCAACTTGATGTTTGTTTCCCATACATTTACAGGAATAAAGTAGAAATTTGTAGATCTTGCTTGAAAATACTTCTTTCCAAATCGATTCGACAGTACGTTACCGTACATGAGCAGAGTATACGAAGTCGAATTCGTATGGTCAATTTCCTTTGAAAACTTAGCACACGTGAGAACGGAAGATTGAAGAAACTCCTATTTTTGGCAAGCAAAACGATACTGTTTTAACAATGTATATGAGTGTGGCATACAGCCGTAGTGCTAACCAAAATTGTTTCCAAAAAACAGCAGCTTCCAAAGGAGCGGAAATCTGAAAAAATATTGAGGGAAGCTAATGGGAGGAGTGGTTGGCAGATCAGAATCTCAAAGATAGGTCACCCGTCATACAGCAGCCATACTTCAGTAAGCTTGTAACGCTTGCTGAGAACGAAACTGTCGTAGTACTGAATGATCGACCGGGTATTCGTCCAGTACACTGAGATCTACTGCTGGGTCAGTCACAGGATATGACCTGACTAGTTCGCATGAATCACCCGAAGAATAAAATTAAAACGACTTCTGAGTTTCGCAGTGTTGGTTAGAAAAATCGGCTAACTCCCGTGAACTAGATTAGAAGGGACAACAAGTAAAAAGGTGAGAACGAGAAAACTGGTCGGGGAAAATATGTCTCGGTAGCACAAGAGAAACATGAACACAATCTATCGAAGCTTCGACAAGAAGTAGCCAAGAAATGATTGGAGGTGGTTGTAGGAGATGGAGCATTTGCATACCTAAAAAACATCAGATGGGTGCTACACAGTAAGCTCCAGCCTCAGAGCAAACGACAAGGCACATAGCAAACATGGACGGTCGGTAACAAGAATATCACACCCCACAGTATAAGCGTCATGATCTGCCATTCTACACACTACTTTCAGTTCCGTGTGTACTTCCTCCTCCCTGTATTCTACTCAGAAACGGGTTAGCGTTCTACGGGACCAGACATGGAACTCGAGGTCTTCCCTTCTAGAATGTATACCGTACATTGGTCAGTTGGATGGATGTACTTAGTTTAACCCTAGTCGTGGTAAGTTTTCACCGTGCCATTTCTAAACGTTGTGCAAACACATTACAGCCAGCGTAACACGACAAACAATGTTGTCCAACCACCAGCTCTACTGGTACTCAAACGTTATCGACAACAACACAATTGCTTGTAAGCTTTCTTCCAATAACTCCGCAGACGTTGGTGTCTAGAAGAAACAGACACCAAAGAACACTGCTCATGCAAACATGTCAAACGTTTAACCGGTACGGAATGTAATTTTGTGCGCTGGGGATTGGGCGATTATTTTGGTTGTTGCAGGCGGCACATTGTCCAAATTCATATTCTCATATACTTTGCTGTCGGAGCACTTTGAAATTAGAGACCGTAAGTTTTTGCCGTAACTTTACATTTCTTGGTTGCTTTTAGCCCATAGTCTTCGTTTTTGAGCTTAGAATCATCGCCTCTGAAAAATTTGGCCATTTTCACTTAGTGACTTTCTTATAAATAAAAATTTTGCCACTGGCTCTGAGCTTAGTCTCACTCACTCGCAGTTATTCTGACAACGATCTAGTGAGAGGAGCGTTTACTCCAAAAATCAGTGGAATATCTCGAGGCAGTAATGTTATACTTTCAGGGCTCACGGCGAATGAATCGTGGACAACATGAGGGACCGAGCGAGTCCTCACTCAGTGAAATTGGGCCAAAAGAAAAGAAAGAACAAGCAAAATTCCACAACAGAAAGTGACAACCAAATGCAGAAAAGCAGGTATAAGTACACTTAATATTTGAATGGAAACTCCGCCGTGTTTTGGACTGGAGCTCTGGTTCATGAGGATGAGCGCGTGTGTGGCATGAGAACATTTAAGTTGGACAGGAACGATCTTTTCGCCAAGCTATGGTGTCTAACCAACGGTTGTTATCAGTGTACAGATTCAGGGGATTTATCCGAGGTGAAGCTGTCTATGTAGTATGTCTGTGTGTAGTTTATTTGTGAGCCGACCAAATTTTTTTAGTATGTTGCAAAACAGTAGACAAACCTTACAACGTTCAAAAATGCTAATTTACTACCTGGAAACCTGTTGAACGAAGTTTCGTAGTTTTTGGAACTGACCAATAAAGAGTCTGTGTGTCCAATCTGGAAGTCTAAATCCAGCACCTGTGGAACGAAGGACTTTGTCACTAGACACGACAGGATCGCATTATCTCAACTTTCAAACACAATCGACTGGGGATTGTGTTCAAGCTGATCGGTCTTCTTGTTATGGATAAACTGCATTACACTGACAGAATGAAGATCGCTGAATGCTTTAAATTGCCCAAGGGAGCCAAGTACACCCGTGACTAAGGCTGCACAAGTTGTTATTTACAAACATGTTATTATCTCAGAAGTGAAGAGGTTAGTTTGCTAACGACCCTGGGCAATAAAAACTGGCCATTTTTAAACCACTGCTGGTTCTCACAGAACGTAAAATGCTATTCCAAACTTAACATTTTGTGCCACGGAAAAAGCTGTTATATTATGACTTTATTGGTTGAGAATTGAACCGTTAGATTTTATCCGATGTTTAGCCCTTCATCTGTTGTCTTACCTGATTCACCATTCTGATGACGGAGACACAAGGAAGTCATTTTATGGAGACATGCAAACAGTATGATGTAGCTGCTTTCAAGAGTTCCGGTATGTCTTGCGTTCTAAAGGCTGATCAACATGACAGATCTTAATGATCCCAGCAACTCTGTAGACGTTGTCTTTCGTCACACTTGCGCGTTAACAGTTCCCAATTCTTTATTTACATGCTGTATGCGGGTTACAATCATGTCTGGTGAAAGCGATCCAGTTAGTCGCTGACGCAACCTGAATTCGTTGTACGACTGGTCTCTGTTCACTCGAGGTTTCATCCGCCTACTCGTATTCCGCAGTCTCTGAGTTTGTTCGTGTGTTAATCCGGTTTGATCACGCTACTTTACGTACGCATGATTGAGCACACACGCACACATCGACATACGGCCGTGTTGACACGACAGCGAGCGAGGCAACTCAAGAAGGCCAGCTAGGGAGTGTAATCACACCTCACTTGTAAGTATCACTGGCGTTCGACACAGGAACCCTGTAGGCACGCGCATGCAACACAACCTGACACGCTTTGGCTTGCGATGGGGTCGGGTGGTGAATTAAAGGCGAGGAACGTTTCGTAGGGTAAGAATTAGACTTTTCCTACATCAATCAAGATTGTGCCGTGTTAAACATGTCACTGACCTCCATCAATTGTGTAAAGTTGTGCCAAATTAAGTGAGTGAATACTAATTGTTCTGGAAGTCGAGCACCTATAGAATAGCAGAGGGTCATTATATAGTACACCCGAAAGATGAGATGATGTCCGTTTTTGACTACGCTGAGCTACTTGCGAACCCTTCCACGTAAAAAGCGTTTGTTTACGTAAAGTTCAGCCTTCTTAGATTGCCGGAAAATGGGCTCCGGAAAAGCAGCCCAAAACGCTAAAACGTAGGAACCTGTGCGAGGAAGCATTGCAGCAAATTTTGCAGTTTTTGTCGGTTTTAACTGTAGATATATTAAAGACAATAAATGGGTGTTTATTACCAGAGTGGATGAAAAAGTCTCTCAATATTTATTCATTTATAGCCTGTATTAAGTTGATCGACTGATCAGTTTTGACCAATCGTTGCTATAAAAATGCCACATTTGGTGCAGTTCATGAGTAGAATTCGTTTGTTACCGAATGCATCCTTACAATTTCAATTCTGATCCCGACCTACTGGCCGATTATCTCTACGTTGAAACACATAGGAATTATAATGTTTTCGGCTTGCCTTCGGAGATCCCCTACAGAGAAATCCAAGCATTCATTACAATCATGTTGTGTGTGTCCTTCCAAATGGCTGATGATCGACATTTTGAAGCCAGTCTACAATCTGCCAGTTTGTGAATAGTGCTCGCAATGTTTATCCCACAACTTTTGGGGTTGTAAGAAGGAAGTATCACCAGTTACGTTTAAAATACAAACTATACCATGCAGCCTGTTACAGTGAAGGACAGAATGAAGTTAAATAAAGTCTACTGTCAACTGACAACAGTAGCACAAAATCGAGAGTAGGCACATCTACTGTACAGGTTAAAGAGAACTAATCAACGGCACACTGCTTAATCACCACTGGCGTTCAACGATGACTACACACTATCTGACATACTGTCGACTTTCTCATGCTTACGCACGCGTGAACGGTGTTTCTTTAAATCTATAAGCTCTGGAGGATAGGAATTTTACTGCCTAATAAGGGTTTAGCAGTAATTTTAGAAGGACAGCATTGATAAACTTGTGTTTTGGGGGATGCCGTTTAGTTAGTGGATGTATGAGAAAATTCCGAAAATATTCAGGTGTAGTCGATTCCGGATGGTTTTTTGATAGAGTGATCTTCATATAATGTGGCGGCTGTGACAACTGAACCAATAAGTCCAGGTGCTCAGCTTCAAAATCGATATGTATCACACCTACACACTCATAGTTGCAAAAAGCCTCGTCCCTACACACTAGTGTTTATTTAGTGGTCGTTGCTTTGACGTTGTTCAGGCACCTCCGGATATGTTTCACCTCATTCTGTTTTAGAACCGATTTTGGTTTGAGAGAACAACATACTTAATTCCCTCGGACGAATATAAACGCGTGATCAGTGTGGGTTTGTTCCAACGTGAATGCCACACAGATTCTCCCTGGGGAAACCTGATAACTTTTTTGCCCAGCAATGTGTTTTCCGTGTATATGGAAATCAGGCTTCTTTTTTGGAAGTACTTATTGCCAAAACTTTGTATCTGGTGAGAACGATACTCGGACGGAAACATTTTTTTGGAAATTTCTTCAAGGGAATGGCGTTGTACCAACTGTAGACTTCTTATGTTAAAGTGACTTAGAACATCTTACTCACGCTTAAGTGACCCTAATTTAGCATGCTAAACCACTAGATTAACCACCCTTCTTATGGATGAGAAGATATGTGCGCTAACGGAGACGTATATTTCCATGGAGTACAAGAAACAATTGTTTCAATCATTCTGGACTACCTTCAGTCCCAGTAATCAGCAACGAAGTAATAGACATTTGTTTCAAAAGAGGGTTGCTCTCCTAAACACTACCACTCACGGCTTGTTAGCAAACCCCAGAATGGTGAGGCAAATATTTGACTACTAGACCATGGTTTTGTGATCATCAAAGATGTAGGGAAACAAGCGAATTGTTTTCCTTAACAATTGCCCTTCCTTTCTTCATAGGCTAAAATAGCTCAGCTCCAGAAGGGAGACGAAGTGGACGTTGGCTTCTTTACGAGCCAAGCACAGACGACTGAAGGATTTCAGCGTGTGAGAAGAAAAATTATAGCAACCGGGAACATAACGGTGAGGTGTTTTCAAACTATCCCCTCATATTCTTCACTTTGCAGTATGAGCCGTCTTCAACCTTTATTTTGATAACAGATTCCGTTCTATTTACAGTCCTGTTCATGTAGCTATCAGTGTCAGTGTGTAGCATTAGTTAAGGAATAACTCGGTCAGACGATAGTGACCCTCCTTGTTCTGGTCTCGGTCTAATCACTCCCAGGTAAGTCAGAGAAAGTTAGAATAGGCAGAGTTCAGTGGTCAGGATGGTGGGAGTACTCAATGTGTTACTGACAGGATTTCCATTTTGCGGCACATGTAACATGCTGCGCTTTCTCCCAACAACCTCCAACCATTCACACAACTAACTGTGGATAACCAACTGTCTTTCAGTACATATCAATAACCTTCCCTACTAACGACAATCTAGTGCGATTCGTGTTACACACGTTAAGCTACTCAGAGCGTGAACTGAAAGTTCATGAAGCAATGTTTTACCGATCTTCGTGTTTCATCCAAAAGGTCGAGGCATCTGGTTGTTTGCGTTATTTTGTCAAACAAACAAGGCTTTCGTTTAACTCTATGCAGATCAGCGAGAAGGCGTTCAAGCTTGTCTATCACGCGATAACTGATAGCTAACCAGTAGCCAACTGAGGTCTTCTGATAGCCGTGAATGCACTTAGGAACAAAAGGAGATTCCAGATAAATGTTCAGAGCTGTGATCTTTGCAAACTGCACATCGTCATTGCTTGGTCGTAACTTTCTTGTTCAAACAGTTCAAAGATCTCGTGAGTTCTCCCATGAACCGGAACAGCAGTTCATATCCTGGTCGTAACAACAACGTGTACTATTGGTGAACGATAAAAAGACAGAAACATTAGTTTGATGCTTCCTCTCTGAAAACGTTGACAGTGTAGCCGAAATGCACTTCTGTTGAGTACGTTCCCGTCCCTCCCGGCCGGTTGCTCAAGTGTCGGATACTATGTACGTTTACATAACATGCAACAGTATATTAGCAGGTATGATTTCGTTGACCTTGATTCTCACCACTCTTTGGTGTATCCTCACGTGTAAGTGTGGACTAACTTGACCCGTCTTTGCCAACTGGGAATTGTTAATCAAGGATTATTAGATTTTCCCCTATTCTCAAACAAGAAGAACGCGCCGTATTTTTCCTCCCGCAATTATTTGCAAAAGGTCGTGTATGCATGTCTGTGGTTGGTTAGGGACTGAGACTGTTACGCGTCTATTCACATCTGACCATTTGTAAGACCAGTACAATCGACACGACTCCTTCAGGGCGTTTTGCTGACGTGCGTGCGGCTCATGATACACGCACGGATTGGTTTTGTTCTATGTCGCGAACGTGTGTGTACGTGGGCACATGCGCGCGCTTCCTGCACCCCACATCCCTAATTAAAGGCCCGGCGATCGGTGATGTGGAAACCCCCGTCCCCTGACCCCTAGAGCGTGCGCTAATGCACATATGCGTATGTGGTTGTGTACGGTGAAAATGAGGTCGCCACTTGGATTGAGGTGTTCACTGGGGGAGAACGTGAACACCCCGCCTCGCCACCTACGGGGAACGGGCGACGGGAATGTACTAACCAACCAGACGTCGAGTACAATTTGTCGGTGGATCGGCACAGAGATGTTGGCCAGAAAACCATCATACGAACGAACTTCAGTCGTGTCGTATTTACTTGAACATTACGAACAATTAACTGGTCACAGTTGGTCAAACTGGATGGAATCAAGATGACGACTCGTGATGAGCAGTGCAGAATCTGGGTCAACGTAACTTGAGCATAACTCGACTCATCGTGGATTTTCTAGCCCCGTCGACTTCTTAACCTTTTGGGAAGAAGCACCATACTCGATTTGGTTACTCGTTAGAACACGCCAGCGGTGCATATCCCTGCCATGATCTGGGTCTGAACTATGATCAGTTTATTAAGGGGCAACTGAGTTGACATATTTGGACAAATACGTTACCCTATCAACTAGTGTTTCGTTAGCTAACTAGGTCTCACCAGTGATGTATGTCCACATCCAGTGTGATTTTTGATCTCACTGCCTTTGACAGAAGTATAGTGACCACCGCTCAAGTAGATCACAGTAGGCACAGTAGGCATTATCGAATATTCATCCCGTAAAATTCGACCACACCAACCTATGATTAGTACCATGGGTACCCGACAGTTTCGCGGGAGTAAATAATATCAGTCTTTAACCCCAGTTGATAGACATGCGTTCAAGATTTTTAGACTAGTATAATGTAAATGACCTCGATGGACCCACCTGACTGTACGTGCTTTCCAGGAATGAGCTAATGAAATGATCAGTTCATCAGCTTGGATTAGAGAACTCCTTTTTCCTTTGTTCAGTTGAATTATAACTAAACTTGGGAAGACAAACCACTGTTCATTAATCTCAGTCTAGCACTGCAAAAGTTGAAATATGGCATCCTGCAGTATTCTGGGAGA
Source organism: Paragonimus westermani (assembly GCA_008508345.1). NCBI lineage: Eukaryota > Metazoa > Platyhelminthes > Trematoda > Plagiorchiida > Troglotrematidae > Paragonimus > Paragonimus westermani. Next base: position 102,688 of record QNGE01002689.1, read on the forward strand.
GTACATACTAAAGCGATAGACGCACATTTATACCGGTTGTAATAGGTTAAGTTGCAGGCGTATATTTATAGAAGACGAGGCGTGCCAGATATACATACCTATTTCCCACAAGTGTGAACTCGGATTCAAAATCCAGAAACCATTTTACGAACAACCACGACACTTGTAGAAAGTGTGTTACGTCCTTTATTCGACTAAATTCGTTGAGTACTCCCATGTATCCCTATGTTATCGTAAGTGGTATTTACCTAAACAAAACCAGTACAATATGAATGTTGTATGCTCGCCCCTAAAGAACGGTCTTCACAACCTGAACATAACAACGTTCAGATTAAAGTAGATTTCCAGGGTATGAAGCACCTCAGTCTGGACTACATATGTGACCGTCTTCTCCATGCAAATCTCGATAGCACAAGTTGTTGTTATCAGAGTATCTGTGTATGGATAAAATGATCAAATAAAACACGTTGATACAAAATGGAACAACACAGCTCAATAAAAAGGCCACAAAACGGAGACAAGTCAGGTGACTGTCATCGTTTTGTTATAAAGCGTCACGTCAGAGTCTGCAAAAGACGCGATAAACTCAGAGCCGCATGAAATACCTCATATTCTATGGGGAAATTGTTTGTTTTTGATCACCGTCATAGTGATTATCAATCCTAAGTTATTCGTGTATTCAATTTTTTATTAATTGCAGTTTGGTGACCAGGTTGCCGTGAAGGCGCAGTCCGTTAGGGAATTATCGTATCTTTGCTTTGCTCATGTGTACTCATCGTTGCATGTTGTCTCCCAGCCCAGCGTTGGCTTTTAAACGCCTAAACGTCTGCAGAGGAATGTGTGAGTGGCCAAATGTTATCGATCGCGGACCGCCATGGCCGAAACACTGGAATGATGGAACCCAGTGATTCTTTTTTCACTGTCCGCAGCCACCGTGGTCAAAGACCATATTTATCTATTAGTTTAATAAAGATTTCCAGGAGAACAAGCGATGGAGAGAAAAGCAGTGCATAAGGGCTTGAAACATGTTTATTGTGAAGTACGCTCGTAGACTATTAAGCAGGTGCTTAAGTGAGTATTATGAAATCTTATTGTCTTTATTAAATGCGTAAAACACCTATGAATAGGCCAGTAGTAATTGAACAGCCACTGACTGCTGTTGCATATACATATCAATCGAAGCACGTCGCAGATTTTTCGGCAAAGCCTAACTCAAACATTGCCAGCTTCGGTACTCGCACCTATTAGCTGATCTAGAAACCATTGTACAAAGACATTCTCACATACGCACTTCAGTGGAATCAGAGGCAGTTGATTTGACTAACACAACAGAGTTTTGAACTTCTCTAACGTGTTCATAACGGTAACTCGTTTGACACAGCCTGGATGGGAAGTAAAACGTCGTTAATTTCATCACCGTCGACTACTGAACATCAGCAGCATTCGCTGGTTCACTCCAGGTCTCGTATCGAAAAGAATCCGGTCAGTGAAAGGAGAAATAGTCACAATCCATGATAATAAGATCGTGGGTGCCCAGGAACTTCTAAGTCTGGAAGCTGATTTTACATCACATTTAAGCAATCCAAACTCATTGCGTTGACAATGAACTCAACTGATTTACCAGATATGTGGATACTCAGTTGACTCGGGAACGGGATTGAAACTGTAGGTGTGGCATTTTATGGAATAAAACCAAGTTCCCTAAAGTCTCAGAGGTCAAGCTAAGAGATGGTCAACTATTTGAGAGAGTTAACTGTGAGTTGGTTACCCCGTTTTCTCCGTTTTGTCGTCAACTTGCATCATAAATAGTTTAAGCCATCAGCTACTCTATTTGAAGTTGCAGTGAACAATGCACGAGAAACTTTTCATGTTGAAAATAATGAGGTGAAATTATCAATGCATTTTCTAGCATGGAAGGTTCCAATGTCATAATTGTGCCTCGACATTGATTTAAAATAACTCAAAGGTTAGATCGAAAGGTGAAAAAATTATGTGGTCCTGATACAGAGTTCAATGTCACTCAGGACATTGGCAATATGTACACAAACGAAGCGTGTAGCGTGGTTTAAGAACAGTCTTGTAGAATGGACAGGACAATGCGGGAGAAGCTGAAAATCAGTAGAACTAGAGGTTGTTTCGATTCTTCGGTGAATACGTCGCGGAAAATACTGGCGAAACGTAGTTGATAGATGTGTATTCAGCAGCCGGTTTCTATTATGAATCGTTTGGTTAGTTCATTGTAATCTAACGGGTGACACATTTTCACATTTACTAAAGTACTCCGTGTGTCCACCCTTGTTTTGGTTGCCATAGTACTAGAATGCAGTTGACTGCGGTTAGTCTGTTTTTAATCACATTAGTAGCCAGCTCATTTGAAACATTTTATATCGCCTAGAACACGCCTAGGTCACCCAGAGCCAGAGTGGACTTGCATTATGTCACCTAACCGGGATATTTTTGCTCGGGTTTGGAGACCGCGATCGTTTGACCGCTGTAAGTATTTCAGCCCTGCCTTCAACGGTCTCAGCAGTCGTCAGGCTGTTGGTTAGATGGCTACGGTTATAACACCCGAAACAGGGTATATCCGACCTCCGAACGACGACACCTATAGTCTTTGTCTATCTGAGTGAGTCGCTTAGGCACCCACATAAGGACGGCCAGTTTACCAGAGCTGTTGCCCGTGTGCATTCTGCATCACGAGTCCAGTGTTTATCGCATATGTGTTAACACGTACCCCGTCAGCCTCGCGACTGAGTACAGCCGCACAAACGCTGCTTACTCTCTACACCCGACGCGTGTCTTCTCAGTATGAAAGCGCCAACTGACCCCTGTGTCTGTCACTCCATTAGCTGTGACAGTCCGTTGACCGTTAGACCCCAGAAAACCTTTAAATCCCATATTGATATCAAGACGCACGAAAGTGGCTAGGCTTAGTCTTCTCGTACTTATTCTGACATCACTGGCAGACTGAAGAAAACCTGCTTTTGAGAGTGTGATTTATACAAACCTGATATTATATTCTGCTAAATACCTTGGTACCTGTATGTGAAGGCAACGCTTTTCACGTGATTACATCAAGCCCAACTTATGAAAGTGTCATGTAGACGACGTTTGTAGCTGGCCTCACCCTTCTACGCCAATCCCTATCAGTGGACCTCCGTGTGGCAAACGGTATCATGTATTACTCCACTCAAATGTGATTGCATGGCTGAGATGTTTCCTCAGCAAACTAAACGTTATGTTCAGTTTCCTGTATTTCGTTATTACCTTACTCCGTTTTTGGTCATAGGTGAATCTGACCCGTCATCTACTCACTAAATTGACAATCGGTCACTGTCCAGAAGAAAACCGTCAATTTTTGAAACTCACAAAGAGGGGAAAACAGTCAGCCGTTTCACTTGATTGTATCGAACATGTACGAAGACGTAAAAGAGACTGT